>JAODAL010015369.1:0-84126 GCA_025379985.1 Phyllomedusa bahiana | reverse complement strand
CGTGTTACAAATGAGGCCCCCCAAAAAAAGAATGGGGGGAAATGTTTCCTCCCCCCCATCTCCCTATTTTCACGGCCCAATGCTAAAATAACTGTGGAATGCCAGTGTGCCCAAAATGCACAATACACCCCTAGTTAACATCTATGAGAGGTATTGAATCCAAGATTGGGTGACTTCTGGAAGGTTTCACTTGTTCTGGTACTTTGGGGGCCTTGTAAATGCGACATGGTACCCACCAATATGTGCGTTCCAAAAGTCAAATAGTGATCCCTCCCTTGTACGCCGTGCCATGCGGCCCAACAGCAGTTTACACACACATACAGGGTATTACTGAACTTGGAAAAAGTTGCATAACAAATTTTGGGGTGCTTTTTTTTTCCAGGATTAGCATTTTCAGCTGAAATTGTAGATTCTTGGAAAAAAGGTAAATTTTTAATTTTCACAGCCTAACGCTAAAACAATTTATGAAACGCCTGTAGGGTCAATATACTCCCTACACCCCTGGATATATTTCTTAAAGGGTGTAGTTTACAATATGGGGGCTTTTAGGGGAGTTTATTAAGTTTTAGCACCTTGTGGTGTCCCCAAACCTGGAATGGTGCCTAAAGAAAATCGTAATGAAAATGAGACCCCACAGTCCAGTAGGTGCTCCTCCTATTCTGAATTTCCCCTCCACTTTGCTTTCACTTCTGTAAAATACCTAATGGGTTAATAAACTTCCTAAATGCTGTTTTGAATACTTTAACTCCTTAAGGACCCAGCTAATTTTGACATTCCTATCAACCCTATTTTTGAAATCTGACATGTCACTTTATGTGAGAATAACTTTTTGATACGCTTACCTATGTATATGATTCAGAGATTGTTTTCTCGAGACACATTGTGTTTTAAGTTAGTAAGAAATTTTGGACCATAGAATCCTTTTTTGTTTGTGAAAAATATAAAAATTTCTTGAACATTTGGAAAATGTTGTCATTTTCAAAGTTCTAAAATTTCTGTGTGCAAGACAGATAATTATTCAACACAAAATAGTTTATAACTAGCATCAACCATATGTCCATCTCTTTTTGAATGTTTTTTTTTTCTTTTACTACATTAGGGTCATAGAAGTTTAGTAGTAATTTATCACATTTTTAAGAAAATTTGCAATATATATTTTTTAGAGACCAGTCCAGTTCTGTCGTGCTAAAACTTAATAAACACCCCTAAAAAGACTACATATTGGAAACTACACCCCTTAAGGAATATATCCAGGGGAGCAGTGAGTATATAGACCCCAAAGGTGTTTCACAAATTTATTTAGTGTTAGGCTGTGAAAATCAGAAATTATTTTTTTTTTGCAACAATCTGCAATTTTAGCTTAAAAAGTTTCATTTTTACAAGGAATCCTGGAAAAAAAAACACCCAAAATTTTTTACATAATTTCTTCTAAGTTTGGTAATACCCTATATGTGGGTGTAAACTGCTTTTTGGGTACATGGCAGGGTGTGAAAGGGAGGGAGCGCTATTTGACTTTTGGAACGCAAATTTTAGTGGATGCCAATCCGAATTTGGAATGCCCCTAAAGTACCAGAACAGGTGACAACTTCCAGAAGTCGCCCCATTTTGGATTCAACAGCACTCATGGATCTCATCTAAGGGTGTATTGTGTATTTTGGGTGCACAAGTGTTCCATAGCTTTTAGCATTGGGCCATGAAAATGGGGGAAAAAGTACATTTCCACTATTGTTTTTTGGGCTTCATTTTTATAGAATTCGCTTTGTGGTATAACTGACAGGATAATGTTACTATGTGGTTGGTACAATTACAAGAAAATAAATTTTAGATAGGTTTTTATATTTTATTATTTTTACACAATAGAAATTTGTTTAGAAAAAACAGTGCTTTTATGTCATCATAGTCTGAGAGACATAACTTTTTTATGTTGCTGTGTTCAGAGCTGTGTAGGGGCTTATTTTTTGTGAGATGAGTTGACATTTTTATTGGTATCTTTATGGGATTCATATGATGCTTTAATCACTTTTTATTAAGGTTTTTGTGAGGCGTTTTGAACAAATTACTGCAATCCTGATAGTGTTTTTTATTTTTATTTTTTACAGCAGTCACCGTGCAGTATAAATGACATGCTAGTTTTACTCAGCAGGTCGATACGATTACAGTGATACCCAAATAATTTTTGATGTTTTACTGCTTTCACACAATAAAAACACTTTTATTCAAACAGGAAAACATGTTTTTGCTTCGCCACAGTCTGAGAGCCATAACTTTATTTTTCTGTATACGGAGCTGTGTAGGTGCTTGCTTTTTGTGGGATGATTTGACGTTTTTATTGGTATCATTTTTGGGGACGAGGCTTTTTGATCTCTTTTAAATCCATTTTTTAGAAGGCAGGGTGAAGAAAATACTGCAATCATAGTAGTGTTTTTCTTTTTAACAGGGCTCACTCTGCAGTATATATGACAAGATAAATATACTTTGTGGGTCAAGACGATTATGGTGATACCCAATTTATATAGTTTCTTTTATGCTGAAGCGCTTTAAAAAAAAAAAAAAAAAAAAAAAAGGAACGGGTTTTCATTTTTTAAAAAAATATTAATGCAACGCTATTTTCTGTAGCCATAACTTTTTTATTTTTCTATATACAGAGCTGTGTAAAGGCTTTTTCTTTGCGAGATGAACTGACATTTTAATTGGTACCACTTTGGCGTTTTTATGAGTTATTGATTGCTATTTATTCCATTTTATATGCTGTGGAATGAACAAAAATCACAATTCTGTGATTTTTTTTTCTTTTTTACGGCGTTCACTGTGTGGGTTAATTAACATGACAGATTTATAGGGTAAGTTGTTACGCATGCGATGATACCAAATATGTTTACTTTATTTATATTTGATCTTTTTTGGGCCGATTGGAGCTTTTAAAAGGGAAAAGGGCAGTGTACATGTTATTATTTATTATGTACTGTTTTTTCACATTTTTTTCACTTTTCCCCATAGGTCATCTGTATCCATGATCTTCAGATCACTGTTACAATACAGATCACTACAAAGCAGAACTGCTGTACTGTATACTGGTCTCTATGGCAACTGTCAGTCGCCATGCCCGGCCATGCCATTGTATACCTTCCAGGCTGTTTGGTAGGAGCTCGCTCCTTCTGTTTCTCAGTTAGCTATTGCGAATGCCAGATTGCGATAGCTAAGGGGTTAATCCCTCCCCCCCTGGAGTGATATACAGCTGACATACCGCAGCGATCGTTGCGAACTCTGATTTAGAGTTTGCACGATCCTCAGGACGTATCCATACATCCGGGTGTGTTAACCCCCAAACTACCTGGATGTATGTATACGTCCAAGGTCATTAAGGGGTGCAGTCATAGTTATAGGGGTATCATACAGGTCCATCAAAACCACGTCAGAACTTGACTGGTCCCCAAAAAAATCTATGTTGCAAAATTTCTTGTAAATTGTAAAAAATTACTACTACATTTCTAGGCCCCCTAATGTTGGAAAAAAATTTAAACAAATTAAAAAAATGATGCCAACCTACTGTAGACATATGGTAGATGCTAGTTATAAACTATTTTGTGTGGAATAACTATGTCACGCAGATAAAATAAAGAAGGATTGTATGAACAAAAATTTCTTACTAACTTGGAGCACAATGTGCCATGAGAAAACAGTCTGAATCACATGGATAGGTAAAAGTATCAAAAAGTTATTATCACATAAAGTGAAACGTCAGATTTCAAATATGGGGCTCTGTCAGAAAGGCCAAAACTAACAGTAAGGGGTAAAAAAAAGGAGGATTGATGAACATATTTCAGACTTTTCACAAACTATAGAGCAATTATATCCACCTTTTAGAGTCTGTGGGATTGAACAGGTTTAAAATGGAGATTAAAGGAGATTTACACGATCCCCCTTAGGTTTAAACTACAAGAATGATCTCTTATACCACACTAGATAATGAGATTCTTATTACTTTTTCTGTATTTGTTATTGGGTAATCTAAAATTGCATATGATTATGATCTTGAACGCTTTTCGGTGGTCATGCGACTTTCCTAACAGCCTCTTTTATTTTGTAATGTGTTTTTAAATGTTGCTACCTCAATATCTGTATGCTATGACTAGGGGCACCTGTATTTGAAACATGTCAGTGTTTACATTGCTTTTATTAAAAAAAAAATTGTTGGATTACAGTAAATTCTATACATTTTATTTAGGTGCTAAATCTGTAGATCATTTAAATCTTTAAAAAAGGAAAGGATACAGCCTCCACCCACCAGGAAATGATAGGGAAGATATATACATAGTGTTATCTGTGTCTACATACTGTACTGTCTACACCTGCACCATAAAGCCATACCCCCAATCATTTTCCCTTTAAATAAAGAAAGACACTTTTAAACAAATCTCAAAAACACAGAAAAACTGACATGACATTCGGGAAAGGGCTCACCTTTTTTTGGGCGGGTTAATTTGACCTTTGGAAAACGGGAAATTTTTTTTTTAAGAAAGGTAATCCCAAATGTTTAAAATGTAATTTTTGATGACTTTTTCAAATGCCCTCCCCCAAAAAAAAGGGCAGGGGCAAAATGCAAATGCCATTTTCACAAAAAAATACAAATTATAATGTTTCTTTTAAAACTTTTCCCAAACTTACTGAAAAATTCTAAATTAAGACCATTTTTTTAAATTAAGAGAAGTGATAATTTTAAATGTAAACTAATAAGGGGAAAAGTTTGCATAATTTTTCCCTATCTATTATTTTTAAATTAATTATTATTATTACCTATTTTAAAAAAAAAAAACCATTTGTTTTTCCGGGCACTGTACTTTCAGGGGTTACATACATAACAAAAAGGAAAAACAAGTACAGGATAAGTGAAAAAAAGACAATTGGCACGACAAGGGAGAGGGACCCTACCCGCGGGGGCTTAAAATCAAAAGGAAGGGGAAAAACGGAGGGGGGCAGACATTTTTTGGGGGAGGAAAATTGACAAAAAAGGGTTTAGGGGTAGGTTATAGGAAAGCCGAAGAAAGGGGTTTTCAGGTTCCTTTTGAAGCTGGTGAAAGGGGAGGAATCGGTTTGGGGTTGGGGGGCATGGGGTTTCCAGAGTGGGGGGTGAAGCACGGGGAGAAGCCCTGGAGAGGGTTTGTGTGAGGATTTTAAAAGGGGAAGCAAGAAAAGGGTTTCCGGTAGGAGCGAGAGGGGTTGAGGGAATTTTTGGGAAAAATTAGGGAAAGAGTAGGGAAGGGGAAAGGTCAGGAGAGTTTTTAAAGGTCAGGGATAGTACCCTTGAAATGAATTCGCGGGGAAAGGGGGAAAGCCATAAGGGTTGGAAAAAAAGGGGGGGAGGCAGGGGAAATAGCGGGGAAAAAAATTGGATAAGAGGGCAGCATTTTTTAAAGGGAGGGTTTTTAGGGTGGCGAGGTGCTAGCTGGGCCACAGAGAAGGATTTTGCAGTAGTCTGGGGCGGGGGGAAGACAAGGGCTTTGGAAACAAAGCTTTTTTGTTTGGCCCATAGTTGAAATAGGGGAAATTGCGAGAGATGTTTTTCATTTTGGAGGGGGCGGGCAGAGGTAAGGGTTTGGATGTGGGGTTTAAAGAAAAGGGGCGGAGTCTAGAACCCCAAGGCACGGGACTTGGGGGCCCGGGTGAAAGTAAAAACCTTGAATGAGATAGAGAATAAAGGGGGAAAAAAGGTAGATTTTGGGATTGGTGGGAAAGATAAATGAGTTCTGTTTTTTTCCCACTTTTTATTCTTAAAGGAACTTTTTTGAGAAAAGGGAGGAAATAAAGGACAACATTCGGGGATCTGGAATAGAGAAAGTTAATCTGAGCCGGAAAAATGTAAATTTGGGGTTATCGTCAGAATCAGGGGGAAATTTAAAAAGCCTTTTTAAAAGCAATTTTGTTTACCGAGGCCAAGAGTGTAAAATTAGGAAAAAGTAAAGGCCCCCGGGATTGACCCCTGAGGGACCCCGGGCCCAGAGAAAACCCCCGGGGGGGAGGGGAGTGAAATGAGAGACGCTGAAAGCCCGGGATCATTTGAGGTACGGGGAGATCCGGGAAAGACCCAAAGTCTGTGATACCGAGGGGGGGAAAGAGATTTTTGACCCGGAAGGAATGGCGAATGTAAAAGGGCAGAGCACAGGCCCTTTAAAGGGAGCAAAGAGTAGTGGCAAAAAGGCAAAAAGCAGTTTCCCGGGCCCTTTGGTGACCTTGGGTTGGGGGTTTTTGGTAGAGTGGTGGGGCCGAAACCAGATTTTAGGGGGTTCAAGAAGGAAGTTGGGGGAAAAATTGGGTTGGACGGGTTTAAGAAAGGTGTTTGCCGAGGTTTGGAAGAAAAAGGGGATAGTAAATTGGGGCGATTTGGACAGAGGGGAGGGCCCAAGGGTTTTTTTTTTAAGTTTGGGAAAGGATAGTAGCTTTGTTTAAAGGCAAGGGGAAGTTTGGCCAGGGGGTTAAATTGAAAGGTAAAAGAATGGTGGGGGGCGGGGAAATGAAAAAACACTGAGGCGGATGGGGTGGAGGCAGGGGGGCCAACTCCAGGTAGTGGGTTTTTGGGATTTGGAAAAGTAAAGAGGAATTTTGTCATAAAGGGGACCGGGGGGAAGCAAGTTAAGGGGAAGAGCAGTTTGAAAGGGGTAAGGGGGGTGGGGGGGACTGGGGGGCAAGTTTTTCCTCGGGTTTGGGGTTTGCCCTTCTGAAGGAATTTAATGGCAAAGTTTTTTGCTGAAAGGGGGGATGGGGAGGATTTTCTGGGGGCCGGAAAGAGAGTTAAAGGGTTTTAAATAATTTCGGGGGTTTTGGGGGACGGGGGAGAATAAGAGAGGGGTGAAATTTTCCCTTTTTTGGGCTAGGGGGATAAATTTTAAATGCCCTGGGGGGATTTTTTGGGTATGGGCCAAACCCATCAGGGGATTTGGGGTTTTCTTCCACCCGTTGGGCCCAGCTCTGGAAGCTCCCCATTTTTTTTAGTGGACTCTGTTGCCAGGTTGTTTTTTTATTTTGGTTTTGGGTTGTTGGGGAAGGAGCGACTAAACCCAAGGGGGGTGGTGATTGTGGGGTGTAAAAAGTGGTGCGGGCCCCTGGGTCATTAAATGGGGAAATAGTTGGAAAAAAAAAAAAGGGGTTGCAAGAGAGTCAGAGAGAGTGAGAGGGTTGAGGCTTTTTTGGGTTTTCCTGGGGGGTCGAAACTGGGATAGACAGGGGGAGCAGTGGGGGGGAAAATGGGGGGAAAGGGTAACTTTTTGGGTTCAAATATGGGGGGGGGTATTTTTGAGAAGTAAATTTGGGGGGCAGAGGCGGGGTGAAGATAGGCCTTTATGTCCATCTTTGGTGGGGGGCCCAGGGGAGGTCCACGGGGAGAGGCCAAAGGGAAGGAGCAGTTAAAGGGAAAGTTTTTTTTGGAAACAGAGGGGGGGTGGAGGGGATGTTGAAGTCCCCCCCATGATGATAGTGGGGATGTCGGGGGAAAAAGAAAGGGGAGAAGCCAGGAACAAAGTGTCAAGAAAGGCAGGGGCGGGGCCCGGCTTCAAAAACCAAACCCACTTGGAGGCCCGGGGGGGGCGTAAAAGGGGGACAGAGGCACCTCAAAAGGAGAAGAATGTGAGGGAAGGCAGGGGTGGGCGGGACAAAGGACAGGTGCACAACGGGAGGGGGGCCGACCCCTCAACCATCGGGTTCCCCAAAGGGCGAGAGTGTGGTAATTTGGGGCCCCAAAAAGGAGAGTGTGGCGGGGGAGACAATGTCAAGGGCAGCCGGGTTTTCAGTCAACCAAGGAAATTTAAGTTCCCGTGAATAAAAATTCCAGGGAAATGCATGAGAGTTTTTTTACATACAACCGGCAATCCAAGAGCTGCAAGGAAAAGGGATGGGGTAAAAACGGGTAAAGGGGGATTTTAAAATTTTGGTTTGAAGGGTTTAGGGGAATTTTATTTGGTGATCGCGAGGGGGTAAAGGATTTAATTGGGAATGGGGTTTGGGGGGCCCGGGGGTTGGGGGGGATATTTTTCCCCGAAGCCAAAGGGACATAAAGGGGGTAGCAGGTGGAGTGGGAAAAAACCCTTTTTTTGGCAGGGTTTTTTTTGGTACGGAGGGATTAACGTGAAAAGGGAGGGATGGCGCAACAGGGGTGGGGGTTTAAAAAGCAGTGGGAGATTAAAATTTCATTGTCCAGCGGGGGATTGGGGGAAAAACAAAAAGTGGGGGAAGAGTGAGTTTGCATAATGGGGGAAAAGAAGAGCATAGTTTTAATCACAGTTGATCCCTGTGGGGGGGTTTTTTCCCTGTAGACCCAAAAGTTTAAACCCTTGGGGGTGGTTTCTTGTAGATAAACGTTTCGCTAAGGGGGGTTTTTATTTCCGGGTAATTGGGGGCACTCCCCCTCTTTGAGGGGAACCGGGGGAAGGAAAGGGGGCACTCCCCCCGGCGGGAATTTTGAGGGAGCAATTTTTCGTTTGGGTTTTTGGGTCCCATTGTATGGGAAATGGAGGCACTCTCTGGCTGGGACGGGTTGATGGGGGCCCCACTCGGGTTCTTTTTGGGCGTTTACTTTTAAATTTATAAATTTTTTGGGGCACTCTCGCTGGGGAAAATTTTAAAAATTGAGGGGTTAACCCTCTCTGGGGGGGGCCCTTGGCTTTTTTAAGAGGGGCACTCTCGGGGCTGGGACATTTGGGAAAGGAGGCACTCTTTTTACGTAAGCCTTTGGTTTTGGGGAAGGGGGCCTCCCCCTTTGTCAGGGGACAGTTTATGGAGGCACTCTCGGGGAATAAATATTTGGTTAATTTTTGGAGGCCCCTCTCGGGCTTTTAACAGGGGGCGAAAGGAGCCTTTTCCTTTTGGGGGGCAGGTTGGGAAGGGGGGGCACTTCTCGGGCTTGGGACATTTTGGGAATTTGGGAGGCACCCCACGGGGGTTTTTGGGTATTTGGGGGCGATGGGGAAGGCCTTTTGGCTAAAGGGAAAAAGGGGATTTTTGGGGCACTCTCTGGGGGGAACTTGGGGGTTTTTAATTGGGGGGCACTCCTGGCGGGGCCCTTTTTGGAGCACTCTCTCTGGGAATAATTGGGGGAAGGGGGGGGCATCTTTTCCGGGCGGGGTATTAAAAAGAGGCACTTTTTGGGGGGACAGTTAAAGGACCCAACTCTCGGGCGGGGTATTGAAAGGGGGAAAACTTTTGGGCCGGGTTTTTTAAGAGGATAATTGGGGGAAGGGGGGGCACTCCTGGTTTGGTACAAGGGGGGTATGGGGTCAAACCTCTCGGGTTTTAGGGGGGGGTACTTTTTTATGGAGGGGCGCTCTTTTGCGGGGAAATATTGAGGGAGGCACTCTCGGTTGGGACTTTAAAAGGGGGCACTCTCGGTTTTTGGACAGTTAAATGGAGGCACTCTTGGCTGGGACAGGTTTGATGGAGGCCCTCTCTGGCGGGGACAGTTATGGGGGCACCCGGGCGGGAAATTATAGGGGAAAAGGGGCACTCCGGGCTGGGCAGTTAAAGGGAGGCCTCCTGGTTTGGTATTAAGTTTGGAAAAAAGGCACTCTCTGGCGGGGACATTTGAAGGGGGCCTCTCTGCGGGGGACATTTTGATGGGGCCCACCCCCGGGCGGGGTTATAATTGGGAAGAGGGAAGGGGCACTCTCTGGCGGGGGTTTATTTTGGTTAAATGGACACTCTCTGTTTGGGGACAGGGGTTTGGGAATGTGGGGGCACCCCTTTTGGCTGGACATTCGAAGGAGCCTCTCGGGTTTGGGGACATTTTTAATGGGGGGAAACCCCCTGGCTTATTAAGAGGGAGGCACTCCAGCCTGAGCCCTTGAAAGGAGGCTCCCCCTCTGGCGGGAACGTTGATGGAAGAAACCCTCTTTGGGACGGTTTTGTTTGGAGGGCTTCCTCTCTGGCGGGGACAGTTGATGGGGGCAATCGGGGCGGTTTTGGGGAAAGGGGGACCACCCCTGGCTAAACAGGTGGGAGGCACTAAATAAATATCGGGGGGAACGGGTATTTTCATGGTAGAAATTTTATCTATCTATAAATCTAATCTATCTATCTATCCTTTATCTATCTATCCCCATACATATATAAAAATCATGTTAGAAAAAACCCTGTGTGGGATTTTGAAAAATCGGGTTTAAAATTAAAAAAACCTGACGGGGCAAAAATTTGGGATAAATTTGGGAATTCTTTAAAATAAACTTTATCATTGAAGTTGCTAATACAGTGGTAGCTATCTAAAAGGTCCCTATGTATACTGGTTCCATATATTTATGCTTTGTTGAAGAGCCTTTTTTGCTTTATTTTGTTATTTTAAAAGACAAAACATTAGTAAAAAACCCAAAATTTAAAATTTTATGGCATTTTATTTCCCGGGCAAATACCAAATAAACCCAGTTTGCCCTGAGCTACATTTGCTCCCCATGTAAAAATAAAAAATGCATGTAAACCAAGAGTGAGTAGCACGTCCTTAAAAGGGATTTTTGCCAAGAAGTTTTTCCCCTCAAAAAAAAAAACTGATACTCCCCTCTTGAGCCTTGAAAAAATGGGCGTTTTGTTTCTGTGTTTAAAAAAACAAGTACCTCCTCTGTGATGTCATCTCTCCACCTCCCATGCACGCTCTCAAGGCTAATATTCAGTCTCTGTAGTTAAGCAAACATGTTTGGCTAAACCACAGAGGATAACTGTATTGTGCACAAGCTATACGGGTTTTGTTTTCTCCCTCTATCTGCTCAGGATAGAAGAAAAGATCCAAGCAGGCAGCATTCACTGACTACAGACAGGGGGGGAGGGAGGAGGGCTGAGCAGGGAGGGACTTCATGGTTACTCAGATAATTACATTACAACCAGCGGATTCTCTATACAACAGACACAGGCTCTGAAACAGAAATAACGCTAGTGCAGATGCCCAGTAACACTGCTTTTTTTCTCCCCCTCCCTTCAAAGCTCTTTCCTGTGTCCTGCCATCAGATAAGAAGTGCAAACAACACAAGCACGGCCAGGAGTTTTCCAGATCAGGAAACTAAGGGCATCTAAGTCAGGCTGCAGCTCTCAGAGGCTTCACTTTTTTTTAATCACATATATTTAGAAAAGTGATTAAATACCCATTTTGGGGGATCCCACGTCAACATTAGATCGTGGCAAAACACCTTTAATGAATCTTTGCAGCTTCTCACAAAGACGGTCCTGATCTGACCCCTTTGTACGAGGTGTATGTGGACACATGGATATAGTTTTTCTGATCTTACATAATTTTACAGCATTTATTTATTGTAATTGTTTCTTCTTGTGAATTTTAGGGTCAAACTTCTGCTAATGACAGTGTGCCAAGTCTGTACCAATGTTGAAGTGGAGGTAAGAAGTGCCTACAAAGTACTCTATATTTTCCAAATATTGTGAACATATAAAGTTCTCAAAAAATTTTAGATACTAAAAATACAGTATGTGTAATAGATTGATTCCTGCTAAGCAATTTGATTTTATGTCCCCTCCAGTTTCTGCCTGTTTATGTTCCCTCTGAAGATGAGAAGAATGATTATTTTCTATATGCTAACAATGTTCGGAACTTCATGGCACGGTAATTTTCCAAAGTTATATATAGTTATATATAGCTTTATTAAAAAATATTAACATGTAATTTCAACTTTAACCCCTTCTCAGAATTGTTTTGGCTATTCATTCCCCCCGCCTTCTAAAATTCATATCTTTTTTTTTTTCATCTACATAGACATATGAGAGCTTCTTTTTTTCGGGACATGATGTACTTTTTAGTAGTACCATTGACCATACCATATAATGTACTGGGAAACTAAAAAAAAAAAAATGTGGGGTGAAATGTAAAAAAACTTAATTGGACCATGTTTGTGGGAGTTTTGTTTTTATGGAGCTAAATCTTCTTAAAAAAGGGAATGTTTGTCCTGAAATTTTTCAGGTCAATATGATTCTGATGATACCAAATATGTGGGTTTTTTTGTTATGTTTTAGCACTTTAAAAAAATAAAAACATTCTCTATCTTTTAACTTAGAACCGCAGGGCCATTTTCAGTGACCAATACATTTTTTTGGTTTTTCCATCTATGGACCTGAGTGAGGGCGCATTTGTTTGCAGGCTAAAATGTAGTTTTTATTGGTACTATTTTGGGATAAATTTGACTTTTTGATCACTTTTATGTGAAATCTTTCTAATTTTTTAAAATTCTTTATTTGTAAAAGGGCAAAAGAGGGATGTTTTGAAATTTTAATATTTTATATAATTTTTTATACTTTAAAATTTTTTTGTTTTACTTTAACATACAGTGCCTCTAGGGTACTTGACCACTATGGGGTGTGATTGCTTGTACACCCTGCAGAAAGCAGTAGCAAAGTTAAGAAATCAGGAAAGAAGTAATTACATGGCAACTATGGAATCTTCATTAGGCTTCCCACTACTATTTTAACCGATCAGCACCCTGCAATTTCGTTGAGGGGGCGATCGGAGGAAGGGATGGTGCGGGTGTTATCTGTAATAATTAGCTGGCAAACTTTGTGATTATTAGCACCTACTTACAGGACTCCTCAATAGCATGGAAAGTGATCCCCACACCATGTCACACTATTACCATGTGGAGATGGCATATACTTAGGAGTTATACTTGTATCCTGAAAGAGTGGTTTGCAGCAGCACTGCAGAACAAAGTGGGAAAAAAAAGTTTAAAATTGAACTGAAAGAGAGAATATTCAACTTGCGAGTGCATTTTCTGTCTAAAGTGTGTTTTTGTTTTAAAGGGAATGTGTCATCAAAAAAGGATTTAATACTTAACTCACTTTTTTATGTTAAACACATTTTTTAAGACATTTTGGTTATTTTTTTAAAAATTTTCCATATCACTTTAAATATTGCTTAAAAATTCTTAACTCCTGCTGTTTTCACTTTGGCCACTAGGCCTAATAATAGTCTGACACTTCCTGTTCTGTAGATAGAGATTTAATAGTCTGCTCATCATTAGAAAAAGCAAGGTTACGCTGAAAGGTGACACCAATGTGTATAGATAACCACCATTCACAATAGGAGATGGTCAGAGTTCATCCGCCCCCTCCCTGCACACTGATTTCTTCCCAGGTCACAGAAAATGCCTAGAAAACTCTCTTACAGAAGTCAATGGGACTGATCCAGTCCACAGGCTCCTATGTGCATGAAGGTTCTGTAAAGCATCTCTCTAAATGTTAATCACTTCCCGACATAAGACGTACCCATACGTTCTAGTGGGAAGTGCGTTCCCCGAAATGGACGTATTGGTACGTCCTGCAGATCGTGCGGGCTCATAAGTGAGCCCCACACGATCGCGACATGGGACTAGTGGTATATCAACGCTGGCCTCATAATGCATCACCCGCTCCCAGAGTGAGCTCTGGCTGCAGGTGATTAACCCCTTGGCTGCCACGATGTATTGCATTGCCGCAGCTAAGGTACAGACAGGAGGAGTGAGCTCCTCCTGTCTGTAATCGGTGCAGCAGCAGCAATATCGTGCCACTGCTGTCTCCTGTATGGACAGCTCGTGAGTGTAAGAAACACTTCTGGGCTGTCTGTAAGGTCACCAATGCCCCACAATGCATTGTGGGCATTCCCTGGCATGGTGACTGACAGTTTCCATAGAGACCAGTATACAACAGCAATGATATCTACTGATCGCTGTTGTATCAATGATCTGAGGATCACTGATACAATTCTCCTATGGGGAAAAGTGAAAAAAGTGTAAAAAAGTAAAAATACAGTAAAACACAAACACACAAATAAAATAAAAACACGTATACTGCCCTTTTCCCCTTTACAAATGCCAATCGCCCCAAAAAAGATTAAAAATGAGGTATGCATATTTTGTATCGTCGTGTGCATAATGACCTACCCTAAAGATCTGTCATGTTAATTAACCTTCAGGGGGGTAAACGCCATAAAAAAGAAAAAAAAACAATCAAAGAATTGCGATTTTTGTTCATTCCACAAAATGGAATAAGAAGCATCAAAACTCAATAAACCCCAAAGTTTCCCGATTAAACATGGGTTCTGCTGCAAAAAAAAAAAATTCCTTACATAGCCTGTATCGGAAAAAAAAAAGTTGTGCTATCAGAAAATGCATGAATAAATATTGTTTTACACAGAAAAAACACTTTTTTAAAAGCGCTTCAACATAAAAAAAAACACTATAAACTTGGTATTGCCATAATCCTATCGACCCACAGAGTAAAACTAACTTGTCACGCATACTGCACAGTGAGCGATGTTAAAAATAAAAATTCAAAGCACTACTATGACTCCAGTATTTTCTACACCCTGCCTTTCAAAAAACAGATTAAAAATTGATCAAACAGCCTTGTCCCCCCAAAAATGATACCAATAAAGATATCAACTCATCCCGCAAAAAAACAATCCCCTACACATCTCCATATACAGAAAAATAAAAAAGTTATGGCTGTCAGAATAGGACAACATGAAAACGCAATTTTTTATAAACACATTTCTATTGTGTAAAAGTAGTAAAACATAAAAACTATCTAAAAATCTGTATAAAATTTATATCATTGAAGTTGTACCGACCCACATAGTAAAGTTATCCTGTCATTTACACTGCACGCCAAATGCTGTAAAATGGAAACCCAAAAAACAATGGTGGAACTGTGTCCCCCCCCCCCCCCAATTTCATAGCCCAATGCTGAAAAAACTATGGAACACCTGTATGTGCAAAATCCACAATACACTCCTATATGAGATCCATAAGGGGTGTTGAATCCAAAATGGGGTGACTGCTGGAAGGTTTCATCTGCACTGGTACTTAAGGAGCTTTGCAAATGTGACATGGCACCCACCAAAATCTGCGTTCCAAAAGCCAAATAGCGCTCCCTCCATTGTATGCCCTGCCGAGCGCCTCAACAGCAGTTCACCCACACATATAAGGTATTGCTGAACTTGGAAGAATTACATAACAAAATTTGGGGTGCTTTTTCTCCAGGATGTCTGTAAAAATTAACATTTTCAGCAAAAATTTAAAATTGTTGGAAATTTTTTTTTTCCTTCATTTTCACAGCCTAGTTGCTAAAAATTTGTGAAATACCTGTGGGGTCAATTTACTCACTACACCCCTGGATATATTCCTTAAGGGGTGTAGTTTCCAATATATGATCTTTTTATTAAGTTTTAGCACAGTAGGGTATCCACAAACAGAAATGGGCCTAAATAAAATCTATTGAAAAATGAGACCTAAAGTCCGGTAGGTGCTCCTCCTATTCTGAGGCTTGTGGTTGAGCCAAATAGTGCACTAGAGCCACATATTGAAATCTCTGAAAACGGCGGAATCTGGGGAATCAAGATCAAGCTGCATTTCCATGGTCACATGTACTGTGCTCTTGTGAATAATGGATTAAAATTGAAAATCTGCACTTGGCTTTAATTCATGTGAAACACCTAATGGGTTAATTAACTTCATAAATGCTGTTTTGAATACTTTAAGGAGTGTAGTTTCTTAGATGAAGTCATTTATGGTGGCATCTAACATACAGGCCACTCAAAGCCACGTAAGAACTGGACTGGTCCCTAAAAAATATATATTGCAAATTTTCTTGAAAATGTGAAAAATTACTACTAAATTTCTAAGTGCCCTAATTTTTCAATTTTTTCACAATATTTTGATATTTTCCACAAATAAACAAGGATTTTTTGGACCGAAATTTCTTACTAACTTAAAGAACAATGGGCCACATGTATGAACCTGTTTAGGTCTAAAACTCCGTTTTTTGCCTATAGGTTACTATGGGCAAAAGAGTGAGATTTTTTGACCTAGACAGTTTCATACATGTGGCCCAATGTGTCACGAGAAAACAATCTCTGAATCACTTGGATAGGTAAAAGTGTCAAAAAGTTATTCTCACATAAAGTGACACATATCAGATTTAAATAATGGGGCTCTGTCGCCGAAACTGGCTGCGGTGGTAAGGGGTTAAAGCAATGCAGGCAAGATTGTTGTCCCCACAATCGCATACAGACAACTGAATTGAGAAATCTACAAGTAAAAAAATAACTTGGCAACAGATTCCCTTTATGTGTGGTGATTTAAGATTGAGGAGTTTAGAAGGGGCAGTATTGTACTGAATTTTCTGTTTAACAATGCTGTCCAGTTCACATTCTGTGCAATGTATGCAATCTTTGAACAGCCATATAAGGGTGCATACTGCTCTGTGAGATGTGTGCACACTATGGGCCACATGTATAAACCTGTTTAGGTCTAAAACTCACTTTTTTGCCCATAGGTTACTATGGGCAAAAGAGTGAGTTTTAGACCTAAACAGTTTCATACATGTGGCCCTGTATGTTTAGAAGCCCAGATCCATGATCTAAATGAGCAAGTCACAACACTGAGATCCATTGCCAACTTAAGGGGGCTTTCACCCAGCGCAGTTTTGGTGCAATTTTAACTGTGCTCCAATTAAATAAGCCTTTATTACTAGCAAGCTTTTTGCACTTATCTAAACTGTTTGGAAAGTGAATAATCAATTAGTTTGTTTGTAATCCACAAGACTACACACACAGTAATTGACTACTTACCTGAAACACCTTTCTGAGCAATTTAGACAACTGAAATATATAGGTACCACAATATAATACATTTCCATTTATCTTTCAATAGAGTATTTTGTCGAGGAGCCACAAAAACATTGAATTTTAGGAAGGCTAATTTTAATCTGCCCACTGTGAGAGGTACATATCTTATGAAAATAAAATGATTAGAAATAGGAAAAAACCAATGCGGATCAAGAGAGATGTAAAGAAAGACATAAATAAATAACAAAAATAAAGCGTTTAAGCTACTTAAACAGGAGGACCGTGAAGAGGCACTAAAAAGCTATAAGGAAAAAGTAAAATAATGGTAAAGACAACAAAGCTGGAGACAGAAAGACATATTGCCAAAGAGAGTAAAACTAACCCCAATTTTTTTTTTAACTATATAAATAGTAACAATTTTTTAACTGAAAGTGTTGGTCCTTTGAAAAGTAGTGAGGGAGATATTGTAGAGGCCGATGAGGAGAAAGCAAAACTATTAAACAATTTTTTCTCTGCCATATTTACCAAGGAACATTACATTTATGTTGATGGGCGGAGGGATGAGTTAAACTCCATCTTAAATGTTTCTTGTCTAACCCAGGAATAAGTGTAGCTCTGCCTTAATAAAATTAAATAGACAAATCACCAGCTTTTGATGGTACACACCCCCGTGTCCTATGGAAATTAAGTAATGTTATAGACAGGCCCCTGTTCTTAATATTTATGGACTGTATAGTAACTGGGTATTTCCCAAAGGATTGGCGCATAACAAATGTGGTGCCAGTATTCAAAAGGGGTAAAAAAGTGATCCTGGAAGCTATAGGTCTGTAAGTTTAACTTCTGTTGTAGGTAAAATGTTTGAACATTTTCTAAGAGATGCTATACTGGAGTATCTCACTGAAAATAAATGTATAACTCCGTTCCAGCATGGGTTTATGTCAAACTAATTTCATCAGCTTCTATGAGGAGATTAGTTCTAGACTGGATCGGGGGTGAGGCATTGATGTCATTGATCTAGATTTTTCTAAAGCATATGATACGGTGCCACATAAAAGGTTGGTAAGTAAAATGAGAATTCTTGGACTGGGGGAAAATGTTTGCAGGTGGGTAACTGGCTCAGTGATAGAAAACAAAGGGTGGTGATTAATGGTACATACTCTCTTTAATATATTCATTACTGACCTTACACATGTATTGCATAGTAGAAATATCAATCTTTGCAGATAATACTCAGCTCTGTAAAGTAATCAACACAATAGAGGATAAGAGAAGTGGAAGATGAGGTTTAACACAGATAAATGAAAGGTTATGCACATGGGAAGGGAAAACCCATTCCATGATTACTCGATAAACAGAAAAATGCTGGGAAAAAGTGACCTGGAGAAGGACTTGGGAATCCTAGTGGACAGTAGATTTAGTTGCAGCAGCCAGTGTCAGGCAACAGCTACCAAAGCAAATAGCAAATCATGGGGTGTATTAAAAGTGGCATATATGCACACGATGAGAACCAGAATCATTCTGCCATTATACACTGGTCAGACCACAGAAAAGACCCACAGTTTTGGGCACCAGTGCACAGGAAAGATATTGTAGAGCTTGAACAGGTTCAAAGGTGGGCAAGGAAAATAATAAAATGAAAGATTAGCGAGATTAGGGTTATTTAGCTTAGAGAAAAGACAGCTTCAGGGAGACATAATAAATATATTTAAATATATCAAAGGTCAATATAGAGATCTCTCCCAATATCTATTTATACCCAGGACTGTATCCAGAACAAGGGGGCATCCTCTACGCCAAGAGAAAAGAACATTTCTACATAAACATAGAAAGGGATTCTTTACTGTAAGAGCAGTGAGACTGTAGAACTCTGTGCCAGAGGAACCTGTCATGGTGAATTCACTAATGGAATTCAAAAAGGGTCTGGATGCATCTCTAGAGTGTAATAATATAACAAGTTATAGTGACTAGGATTCTGGAGAAGGGTCATTGATCCAGGAATTTATTCTGATTGCAGATTGGAGTCAAGAAGGAATTTTTTCCCTAAAATGAGGACAATTGGTGTCTACCTCATGGGGTATTTTGCCTTCCTCTGAATCAACACTATAGCACAATAGGCTTAAATGGATGGACGTCTGTCTTTTTTGGGCCTTAAAATATATAACTATTGCAGTGCATTATCCAATCTGATCTCTGGTTCAAGTTCCTTAGACTTTAAAAAAGGGAAACAAATTGAACAAAATAGGACAAAAAAGTAAAAGTAAAAAGCCTCTTCTTTTCATACATTTATTATTTAAAAAAATACATACATACTTGGTATCGCCTTATCATGTATTATAAAATTAAAATTATTTATCTAACAAAAAACCCACATTAAAAATGTGTTTTGTTCATCCTGCCAAAATTGAATAATAAAGTTACAAAATAATTATATGTACCCTAAAATAATATGAATGAAAACTAAAAGTCATCCCACAAAAAAATTAGCCCTCACAAAGGTATATTAATTGTCACGGATGTACAGTTTGTGGATCCGACAGACCTTCACAAGAGGTGGTATAAGGCACATTAGGGAGTGGAGTCTAAGGAGCCTCCCAGTCCTTTGTCAAAGCCCGCCATAAGATCGGTTCGATTTTTGCAGTGGAAGACTCCCAAGTCGCTACCCATGACTTGACTTGCTTGTGGTGGTGGCTGGGGTGAAGGATGGTACCGTATCGTCAGGCAAAAGCGTAGTCGGGTACAGTCAGAGAGGTCAGGGCAGGCAGCAGGCAATATAGTCAGTAGGAACAGGCAGAAGGTCAGGTTCACAGAATAGACAGAACACAGTAACTCTTACTTTAAACACCAACAGACTGACAAGGCATGCAGGAAGAGGAAAACAAGATACAGGGTCAGAGCCATCTGATTATCCAATCACTGACCCTTTAAATTCCACAGAGCAGGCACGCGCCTGCTAGGGAGCGGGTGCACATTTTGTTTTGTGCCAAAGTAGTAAAATATAAAGAAACCACAGCAAGAAAAGAAAGTTGAAGATGAGGCCAAATATTTGGGAGTTAAGTTTTCGTCACTTTTTTTTCATGTGGTTCTACACCTTCAGCTCAGCTCATCTTCACTTCTGTTTTGGACAGTATTACATAATTGATTTAATATATGTACAATTTTTGTCTTACAGGTCTCTTGGGACACCAGTCACTGATCATACCTATGAAGACTGCAGACTAATGTTAACAGCTAGAGATCTAACCTTACCTATGGAGGCCGGTCTTGTGGAGTTCACAAAAATTAGCAGGAAGTTAAAGTGAGATAAGCTTCTTTTTCTTTTTTCTGCCTAAAGGTTTAATAAAGTGAAACGTGTTTTAAAATAACCTGACCAGTATAGAAAAAATATTGCTTTGTCATGGAATAACTTATCTGAAACGTTCTGACTTAATAATAAGAATAATAAAAATAAATTGTAATACGGATAAAACACAGCCATCTTTTGATGCCATCATATCTGATTATCAACTGCTGAAAGAAGAAATATTTCTATCCAGTTTAGCTGTTATCCTGAATCCTTTGACTAATGACCCCTCTCAGAAATCAAATCTATGATTTGTAATAATAATATATTCCAAAAAAGGCATCCATTCCCCTGATGAACTCTTTTAGTGAGTTTATTGTGACGGCTTCCTCTGGCAGAGACTTCTACAGTCTCACCACTGTTACAGTAAAGAATGCCCTTCTACGTATGTGTAAAAATATCTTTCCTCTTGGCATAGAGGATCCCCCATTGTTCTAGATACAGTCCTGGGTATGAATAGATCATAAGAGAGATCTCTTCATGTATTTATACATATTTATTAGGTCACCCTGACACCATCTTTTCTCTAAACTAAATAATCCTAATCTTGCTAATCTTTTTGGGTATTGCAGTCCCACCCAGTCCTTTTATTATTTTCTTTGCCCTCCTTTGAAACTTCTCAAGCTCTACAATGTCTTTCCTGTGAACTGGTGTCCAATGGTGTAAACAAATTTCCATGAGTGGTCAGACTAGGAATTTGTATAGTGGTAGCAGTATGTTCTCATTGTGTGCATCTACAGGCATGCCTCTTTGATACCCCCATGATCAATCTTTTGCGATTTGGCAGAAGCTTCCTGACACAATTAATTTTACTGTCAACTTAGATTCCCAAGTCCTTTTCTATGTCAGTTTTATCAATATTTTTTTTCTTGCTTATCTCATTGGGGGGCAATGAATACAATGGGTATAGACCATTGAGCTAATCCGTTTTGGCTTAGTATGAAGCAGACATGACCTGCTGTGAGTGCAGATCTGCTGCATTTTTTTTTAATTTTAGTTTTATTTCTTTCCTTCTCTTGCAGTTGGTAACGGAGGTCTTTCTCTTTGCCAGTCAGGAGGGTCATCGTCAGTGGTCGCCACTTTAGATGTAATCCCCCCTTAGGGCCCTAGGAACACAGCCAGACTTTGCTTGCTTTTTCTTCATTCCCACTAGTCACCTATGCTGTTTTTCCTGCAATGACAGAAGGAATAGAAGGAATTTTTTTCCGGGATACGCACTGCAAGGCACTGAAGGGGTGGGTTTGTCATTTTGTAACCTCTAGACTATTTCTGTCAGTTCTTTCTTCCTAGCCTTGCACTGGAGATTGTAGAGAGTTATTGTCCCTGTTTCTCAGGTCTGAGGTTTTCACACCTCTCCTCTAATCTTTAGAGTTGTGGCGTGGTCCTCATAGGCACTGTCAGTCATCATAGCAGCAATCCAGTACAGTTGATCCTTTTCATGTGGCTCTTGGACAGCATTTTTCTCCATCCAAATCCTGGGGCATTTCCCATGGGTCCCTCCACCTGGTGGATTTATCCTAAATTTACTGTTACTCCAACTATGTTCAGGTAGCGAGACAATCTCTGGAATCTCCTCTTCAGCATTGCTTTACCTTTTTTTTTTTAATTCCCCCTTTATGAACTATATTTTGCTCTTTTGTTGACCTTCATTCTCCTGTTGGGCCAATATTTCCCCTGTTATGCTTTGGTCCAGGGGACAACCATTCCTGGGTTGTCCCACATTTACATTGTGGTCGCCCCACCCAGGACTTCAGTTTTCTCATCAGGATCCTTATGTGGGGGGAGAGTTAGGCTTCAGATCTTACCACTGCCCTCCTCCTTGTGGGGGTCTGATGGTCAGCATTTTTTTCTCAATGGAAGTTTTCAGATCCATACTTCACACTTTGGCTCATGTTATGCATGCTGTTAGTATTCCTTGGCCTTCTTTTATTTTCTTCTTTGTTCTTGTGTCTTCTCCACCTTCTGACTCAAGATTTTAAGTTCAAGGCAGAGATCTTACGTGCTTGTCTGTGCCATTGTTCTGCAATTGCTAGACGTGGTTCACCATGTTCTCTTTCGCTGACCAATTTTTGGTTGCACCTGGGTCTTGGGGCCAGACTTGGGTGTTTTTTCCACCGTTTTCTGTGGAAGCTGCTTGGCCACTGTGCCATCAAGCCTCTGCTCTGCATGTGTGTGAGGCAGCTAACTTGTCATCTCCGCTTGCCTTCATTTGCATCCTGGTAGACAGGACATTCATTATTCACGGCGCGTACACACCGTGAATAATCGACATTTCACTTCTCTACCCGCTCGGCGTATTGTTCGAGCGGGTAGAGGAGACATAATCCATAGTTCTCTATGAGAGCTGTTGATTACCGTAATGACTGGGGCGTATCTCGCCCTTTATTTAGCGCTGTAATGCGCGAAATACGGGGCGAGATACGTCCCAGTTAAGCCGTGTGAACATAGCCTATAAGATGCAGGGAGGAGCTTTTTACTTTTCTTTGCTTAGTGTCGCCTCACAGTGGTACCAGCCTATACCCACTGTCTTCTGTGTCCCCCAATGAACAGAGTGAGAAAATGATTTTACAGGTATGCAAGCAAAATCCTATATTTCCATGTAACAGGTAATCATGGAATGCATTTTTTTCTTCCCATGTCCCTTACATTTATCAGTGTAAACCTCATCTGCCAATTCTCTGATTTATTTAAATCCCTTTATAATGGTATAATATCCCACATGTTGTTAATTACTTTACACAGTTGTGTTTAAACAACCAAGGCTGCATTCACATCATGTTTAAGGCTTCTATTGATGGTATTTATCGAGATAACTTGAAAATGTTATCCTGAAGAATACCGCAGTGGGGCATGAAGTATGAGTTTATAACGTGATAAAAATCTATATGGGTGATATCACATGCACTATCCCTCTGAAAAAAGTTAAATTAATAAAGTGAGATGCTGAGGATGAGTCTGAGAATATTAATATCACCACATTTTACTGTATGGTATATTACTAAGAAGGAACTCAACAAGAAGGTTTGTCACCTAGTAAGCAATTAATCAGGAAGCAAAAGATAATCTATAGTAATTGCAAGAGAACTCACTTTTCAATGGAGGAACAATACGTATTGAAGATCAAATATTCTCAACTTAATCAAGGGCATATTTCCAGCATTTCCTATTTCAAAAAAAAGTTAAAATTTGGAAAATTTCTATACTTCTGCATGAAAAAAAATAATAAAAAGTGGTCTGTTCTATCTAAGTTATACACCGTTCTGCAGAAACACAATCTTACTAAACTAATACTACACTTTAAGCGCATTTGCTAAAATTATCAGTGCGTGGATACAAAATAAGGGAACCCTTGAATTTATTAACTTGTAGATTCTCTTTAGCAGCAGAGGTTGTACAATAAGTATTGCACTAAACCTCCATGGCATGTATTTACGGGTCTAAAAATTGAACAAATGCGTAAAATAGCAGTGCACACGTTTTAGTCCCAGCCGTTAAGGAGTAACTTTGCTTAGACTACCCTATATAAATCAAAAACGACACATAAGCTTATGGATAAAAATTGAACTTTCTTCATTTTTATAAATTGGTGCTATAATAGACAAGTTCTATGACGAACACCTTATGGCAATGAAAACATATGAAAACGTGGCAGTACTTGCTGTATAGTTTCTGTATTAGAGGGTGATGATAGTCCCATAGTTAATTAGTTGGAGCTCGAATCATGCGTGAAGTTTGCAGCCTCATGCCGCAATTGCATGACCGACGTATTCGTAAGGCACACTGAGAAAGGCGTGCCTACGTAGAAACGTCGCGTACATTGTGCATGCGCACATGGAGCGCAACTCAGCATGATCGACTCCTACTAACTTTATCTAATGGGATATCACTCACCATCCTAAACAGGAGAAGCTATACAGCATAAGTACTGCTCACGTTTCTATATAGTTTTTCATTGCTAAGGTGTTCGTCATAGAAACTATGTCTTTTATGCATCCAATTTTATAAAAATGAAGTAAAGTTCAATGTATTTGTCCATACAGCCTATGTGTACGTTTTTGATGTATGTACGCTCACCAAGCAAGACTCTAATGTTGAACAAAAACCATGTTCAAGCACATTTAAAATTTACTCAACAACATTTAGACAAGCCTGTGAAATACTGGGAGAATATACTCCAGTCAGATGAGACCAAAATGTAACTCTTTGGATGCCATAATACACACCATGTTTGGAGGCCTAAAGGTGCTGCACATTACCCTATAAACACCTTACCAACAGTGAAGTTTGGAAGTATACATTATGGTGTGGGCTGTTTTTTCAGCATACAGCACTGGCAAACTTCATATAATTGAAGGAAGGATGAATGGACAAATGTACTGAGACATTCTTGATAAAAAATCTGCTGCCATCTACCAGGATGATGAAGATGAAACAAGGATGGACGTTTCAGCAAGACAATAATCCCAAAAACACAGCCAAGGAAACTCTCAAATTTGGTTTCAGAGAAAGGAATAAAATCTGCTTATGAATGGCCCAGCCAATCACCTGAACCTAAATCCAATAAAAAATCTAGGGAAGGAAAATTTTAAAAAGGGGCCCTATAAATTTTGCACCCCAAATTTACGGAAAAAAACCCCCCCCCCAAAAAAAAACCCCGAAACCCTTAACCCAGGCAAAATCTAAAGAGTTTGTGTGAAAGGGAATTAAAACCCAAACCCCCCTAAAGCAATGCATGTGACTTTTTTTTCCTCCAACAGGGGGTGCCCTCTTATCACCAACAAAGTCTTTTGTAGGGAAGTATTACATAGTTTTTAGTAAGAAAGTTCTAACTCACTTTTTTCCCCCTTTGTAAATTTTTATTCTCTTTAAATTAACATAAAATTTTAATTTAGGGAAAACATCTACTTTAAATTTTTTTGTTTTTTTTTTCCGTGTGGTTTGGGATGAGTTTGCTCCCCGACATTTGGGTGAGAATATAAATGCCAATAGCACCCCGGAAAAATATTTATTTTAAAAGTAGGGAGGGTGTTTAATTTTTAAAATTTTCCCTTTCCACATATTTATAATCAAAAAAGGCCCCGGTAGATTTTTTGGGCATAAACTTTAAAAAAAATGAAAGCATTTATCACTTAAAAAATTTTGGGGACCCGGGGGTTTTTTTTAAATTTTGGCCCCCAATATTTTACCCTTCATTTTTAAAATTTTTTTAATATATATTTTTTTTTATTTCAGCCAAAATTTGAAAAAATTTTCAAAAAAAACCTAAAGTGTAGGGAAACAATGCTGATTTTGTAAAAAGGGAGGAAAAATTTTGGGAATTGAAAGTTTTGCAAAATCTTTTTAAGCTCCCAAATATCTGATTCAAAAAGAACTGTTTGCGTGTTTTTGACGGGGAAAATCTATACAGCTTATTTTCTCACCCCGTTCCCAAAAAAAACTTCCAGTGCTAGGAAATAGGATTTTAATCCCATCAAAAAAATTATTTGCCCACACACGAACATGTATGCCAAAAAAAATTCAAATCAAAAAATTATTTTTTTTTTCAATTTTTTTTTCAAAGAAAAATTTCAAAAAAAAGGTCAAGGATTTTTCGAAACGTTTTCCCCTCAGTTGACCTTCAAACATTTTGCTAAAATAGCCCAAAAATATACATACTTTTAAAAATTCATTATAGGAAAAACCATAAATCGATATACAAAACTGAAAAGCAAGACACAGAAAACACAAAAGAAAAAAATAAAAAAAAGAATAAAAAAAACCAAAACACAGGAAAGGCCAATTTAAAAGTGAAGTAGGGGTCCCGGGTTTTAACATTTTTTTAAAAAAGTTTTAAGGATTCTTTTGTAAATGTGAAATTAAACCTAAAAACCCAGGGTTTTTACAAAAATCTGTAATTCCCCCAACTACATATCGACACCATCAAAAAAGTATATACATTTTCAGCAAACCTGGGGAAAATATTTTGGGGGAAACCAGACAGCAAGCAAATATTATTTCCATTTTATTAAAAGAAAAATAAGCACTTCAAGGAGGATCTAATAGACACCATCTGTAAAAGAAAAAAATAGGTCCAATTTCATTTAGGAAAATGGGAACGTAAGGAAAAATGTGTGGTCCAGAAGGTATAATTACCTGTCGGGGGTTTTTAGATAAAAGAAGACTGGGGGTAGCTCGGGGAAAAATCAAAAAGTCTGCCGCCTCAACAGTTTGGGGTCCTTAATACTAACGCACTAGGCCCTTTTCATTTGTATTTTGAGAGCATACCTTTATGCAGTCGGGAGACACTTTTGGGATGGGATGAAACCCAAATATGCATCATAGAAATAGAAAGGGCACACGATACTACTGCCCAAACAGATTCTACGGCGCATGCGCTGATTCCTCGTTCGGGTACCAGCGAACAGGACAATGACAGTGACTTAAACAGAAGATTTGCAAGATCAAATTTTTGGGGCACAAAAACTACACATAAAGGTTTTAAACAGTTTTTAAGAAAATTATTTAAAAATATCTGGCTGTCACATACACATGAACAAAAGAACAAATTTTTGTATATAAAAAAAAGAATGTGTAGATGTTAAATTTAAAAAAAAAAGAAATTTTATAACTTAATTCATTAGAAATAATAATTAGTAAATATAATAAGAAAATAAACCTCACCCATGAAGATTTTACGTGTCTGTAATTAAACAAATAATAATTAGAATCTTTTTTTTTAGTAGGAAGCATATTTCACAGAAACAAGAAATCACATTCTGGATTTAATTCTGAAGGTGACAAAGTATTAAGATGGTGAATCCACCAGGATCCCCTCGCTTTCAATTTTGTGACATGGTTACAACCTCTACGCGGAAATTTCACTTGTTCTAAAATTTGAAGACAAAGTTGCGCCACATTATGATGTTTTCCTGAGAAATGCGCCGGGACTGGTATCCATGTCTTTTGATATCTTATTGTAGACCTGTGACTCGCAATTCTGTCCTTTATCCGCTGCTTGGTCTCCCCTACGTAGACAAAAGGACATTGCAGTCAATAGACAACTACAGAAGATTTGCATGTAAAGAAACCTTTAACAGAAATCAGCCTACCCGTGTGTGGATGCGAGACACTTTCACCTCGTATTATGTTTGCACAATGTGCGCAGTGCAAACATTTGTATGTACCCTTTCTTTGAGTCTCCATTATCTGTTGTATTGTTCTAGATTTGTCTTATTTTAGCAACACGTTTGAAGAAGGTGAACTAGACCGAAACCGTTTCAGAAAGTCGCTTGACACTTTTCTATGAATTTTGCTTGAAGAAATAATTGAATAATTTTTTTGCATTAAGAACTTTTCTGGCATATATGATTCATGTGTGGGCAATCAGAATAATTGTTTTAGGGTATATACTATGACACAATTTAAAAGAATGTCACAACTTATCCATGCATCATGTCAAAGAAAGGGATTTAAATTTGTCAGCGGGAGAGGGGGCAGCGCAATTGCCCTGTTTGCTTGGGCACTAAAATGCCTTGTTCTAGCCCTGTTGAGCACTACAGTTTTTGAGGTAATAAAATTATGCCAAAACAGTCTGTTTTATATTTCCTGTTAACTAGACAGGAGTCATAACTCTTTCAGAGTAATACATTGTTTTGGCAACTGTAGTGTCCAGAATACTTTCAGAATTATAGTGTCACCTTAAAGTAGTTGTCTGATTTAAAATAAAAATAGGATACAAGAATATATACTCACCTTTGCACTCCCCAGCATTCCAGCGCTGAAGCTGACAGTAGTGCCTCTGGTCTCTGTTTACTTCCTGCTCTGTGGTCAGCGTGTGACTACTGCTGCCAATCACCACTTTGTAAATGGTGTGTGAGTGGTGATGTCAAGGGAATGGCACGTGACTAATAAAGCCATTGATTGGCTACAGTGCTCACATGCCAACTGCAGAAGAGGAAGGGAACAGAGACCATAGACACCACCTGCAACTTCAATGCTGAATTGGCAGTGAGTATGTAAAGACGCAGGTTGGATGGTGTATTGAGGATGATGGCTGGAGTAGTAATGTGGTGCACAGGCACTTAATAAACAGCAGACAACAACTTTCCAGGAAAGTTTAGGCTTTAATTCAAGGCATGCTTCTTCTTCCGACATTACATATCTCTTTGGGCATGACACATTACAGTAGTAAACATTATTAACACATTAGCACTCTTCTTGAGGGACCCACTCTCTGACAAACTCCCTCTGCTCCCAACCTCCTTAGCAGCCTCTCCGTCTGTCTTCCTCTCTGGGATAGTGGTCGTGCCTAAGACCCCCTCTTCAGACCTCTTGGTTCGCTACCCAGAACCGACATATCAGGCTACACTCCCTCTTAGGTCTGCACTTTTTCAGGCAGCTCTCTCCTGTGCTGTCCTCCTGTACCTCAGGGGTTCAGTCCCCCCTGCTTCTGCTCTGTCACTGGTACTCTCTTCTCTCTCGGATGCCATCTTTTTTACTGGACTATCACTGAGTGGGGTGTCCACCCCAACCTTCTCTACCTATTGCCAGCAGATAGATAGGGTTCCCCTTTTTCTGCTGTATACAACTTCCAACTATGTACATAACACAGAACTGAGTGCAGAGCTGCCGGGATGTACTATTTAACTGTGTAAATATAGATCCTTCCCTGTCAGCTCTCTGATTGGCTGCTTCCTCATCAGCATTGTCTCTCCACTTTAAGCTCAGTTTAAACAACTCAGTGACTGAGCACTTTCTCTCCATGTACTTCTGGGCAAACTAACCTTTTCCTGAACATGTTATGACACGCATTCTTGCTTAACTTATACTTATTATTTATATCACCGTACAGTACTACACAGTCACCCTTTTTTACAAGTATATACAGAAATTAGTTTTTTTCTTTTGTTTCCTTAAACGGGTGTTCTCACCATGCTGTTTCACAGAGCCTGCTCTTCATATCCAGCTTCATACTCACACTTCCTGGTTAGGCTCTGGGTGGTTCTATAGCAGTGATGGGAATATGAGCTCTGCTATACCTAGCTTAGCCTGTTACAGTGAGATGAATGCTGGAGGTTTGTCAACTGTAGTGCACAAGAATACAGAGCTCTAAGGAGTTAAGGTTTGTCAATAAAATAGATAAAAAAAATCTTCCGTTTTACTGATAAGACACAGCAGGGAGTGAGTCACCATGGTGGGACAGTGCTGCTAGATCAATAAGATCTATCTCCTAAACAAAGCAGCA
Source organism: Phyllomedusa bahiana (assembly GCA_025379985.1). Taxonomy (NCBI): domain Eukaryota; kingdom Metazoa; phylum Chordata; class Amphibia; order Anura; family Hylidae; genus Phyllomedusa; species Phyllomedusa bahiana. Next base: position 54,990 of record JAODAL010015369.1, on the reverse strand, counting down.
TCAGAAAAGCAGTATATTTTGTAAAAGTCTTTATTTACCTTAGCCTACATGTTTAAAGCTGAACATTATGGTGAGAAAAGCTTTTTAAGGCCCTTCATCCTATTTTTATTTTTTACATTTTAATCTGAACAACCTCTTAAACAACAGGCTGATATTGTTGGATTTTTTTCTATGTAACTCTCTTATATGTGAAAATGTTAAAGGTGTATTCTTGTTTCAGCAAAGGTTAATTTTTGTTTAAATGTACACTTTACTAGTATAATTTTTTAGCAGATTCTTAGGGCGACATGTATGATTGGGCTTTACACCTGTTTTTTGGCGTATACTGCGCCTCCCAGACCGAATCCCGCTGTCGGACGCGGGATGCGGTGTTAGGCGCAGTGTTCGCCACTTTCAGCTGCGCCCCGCATGAAGGGGCGGGCAGTGGACGTGGTGTGGGCGCGGGGTAGGCGTTCCGGGGCGGGACGTGGCGCGCTCGTATACTCCGAGGCATGTACGATGGCGAGTCGGCAAAGCGAGGTGCAGTGCAGCGCTCGGCAGCTCCGACAAGCAGACCTGGTTTATTTTGGTCTAAATCCTCCGGCAGAGGCAAAGTGAAGCAGGATCGGAACATGCGAGGAAACATACAGAAGATCGCTACAAAAAATCTCGGCGCTCCGCTCCGTGCAGCAGGAGAAAGATTCTAAAAATATCGCCTTTATCAAGGCGGAAAACAGTGTCAGAAAAGAACTGAACCTCAAAAATAAACATAATAAAAAAAAAAAATCACTTTCCTAACTCTAGAACGGCGCAATATCAAGAATTATGATATTGTAAATTGCCGGAAAATACAGTAATTCAAATTCTGAAAGCTATTCTGATTGGCCGGAAAAAAACCGGCCAATCAGAATAGGAGCGACAGTGAACCATTAAAACCTAGGGGGAAAGGATTGACCAATCAGAATCCACGGTGGGACGTTCAAATACAGTAAAAATGGTAAAAAAAAGCGGATTGGCTGAGCTAGCGGGGGCTTGGCTAGCTCGGCCAATCAGAATAGGAGCGACAAAGACCCATTATATCCTATGGAAAGTTTAGACCAATCAGAATCCACGGCGGGACAGTTCAAAATACAGAAAAAAGACAGAAAAAAGCTGATTGGCTGAGCTAGCGGGGACTTGGCTAACCCATTTCAATACATTTAAGGTGCTGTCTATATTTTATATCTCTTTTTATTTTAGTACTGACCCTTTATTCAGTCATCACCGGATTTTTCCCTCTTCTCCTTGTAATACAATTGACTGGCAACAAACAGACTAAAAACCAATTGCATTTAAAATCTTGCTGCTTTTTACTAGCGTACCGGAACATCAATAAAAGGCTACATGCCCTTAAAATTCCAAAATCATCACTTTACATACAATATGCAGTCAGTACTTAGCTGTAGTAGTTTCGTGGTACAATCACAGAATTTTCAACATTTCACTTGTCAGTGGTATGCAATCTCTTCCGAGCTGACTGATGTGGAGCCAAACACTCCATGTTGCACACAGCTGCAACGTTTCGGAAATCACTTTCCTTCTTCATGCAAGATTTTAAATGCAAATTGGTTTCAGTCTGTTTGTTGCCAGTCACTTGGCTATCCCAGCCAATCAGAGCGCAAGCTACTTCTCCCAATTATAGTCATGGAGAGATGGGCGCTCTGAAATCTCGGCGCTAAAGCGCCGTGCGGCATGAAGTATTAAAAAAAAAATTTATTTTTATTAAAATGTAAAACATATATCAGATAAAGAACAGAACCCTTCTTTACAAAAAAAGCAGTTAAAAACTCGAACAACGCGTTTGTCGCAGAGACCGGGCGCTACAATGGGGAATTGCAATAGAGAATTGCCGGAAAATACAGTAATTCAATTGTTTAAGCTATTCTCATTGGTCGGCAAAACCAGCCAATCAGAAAAGGAGCGACAATGTTCCATTATAACCTATGGAGGAGAATTGACCATTCAGAATAGGACGACAATGTCCCATTATATCCTATGGAGAAAAATTGACCAATCAAAATCAAAAGGCTGGACAGTTCAAAATACAGTAAAAATACAAAAAAACGAGCTGATTGGTTGAGCGGCGGGGGCTTGTCCAGCTTAGCCAATCAGAGCGCGAGCTACTTTCTCATAGAGTTCAATGGGAAAAAGAAATTCGAGTGCGCTCTGTGATTGGCTAAGTTAAAAGAGGCGCCGTTTATTTGGACCAAGGGGAGAGCGAGCGACGCTCCTATGGGTTTTCTAATGCAATCTGAAATCAAACGTACATGGCCGAAATCAAATTATAACACTACAGAAGTTGTCCCGATTTTGTATATAAAACGAATAATAATATGGGGTAACGAAAAAAAAATATTAAATCAATGTTTATTTTTCTTTATTCGTTGTACCCATACTATTGATCCTTGCAAAACGAAAAAAGAAATAAACATGATTTTATTGATTTAATAACTTTTTTTCGTTACCCCCATATTATTATTCTTTTTATATACACATCGGGACAACTTCTGTAGTTTTTATAATTTGATTTGGCCATGACAGTTTTATTTCAGTTGCATTAGAAAACCCATAGGAGCTCGCTCGCTCTCCCATTGGTCCAAATAAGGGCGCCTCTTTTAACTTAGCCAATCAAGAGCGCGCTCAGAATTTTTCCCCATAGAACTCTATGAGAAAGTAGCTCCGCTCTGATTTGCTAAGCTGGACGACCCCCGCCGCTTCAACCAATCAGCTTGTTTTCTGCATTTCTAGAGTATTTTGAACTTCCCCTTTGAATATGATTGGTCAATTTTTCTCCATAGGTTTATAATGGGACATTGTCGCTCCTATTCTGATTGGCTGGTTTTTGCCGACCAATGAGAATAGCTAAACAATTTGAATTACTGTATTTCCCGGCGATTCTCTCTATTGCAATTCCCTATGTAGCGCCGGTCTCGGCGACAAACGCGTTGTTTGGGTTTTTTAAAATGCTTTATTTGTAAAGAAGGGTTCGGCTTTTTTAATCTGATAATGATTTACATTTAATAAAAATCATTTTTTTTTTTTCAATACTTCAGCCGCACGGCGCTGAGCGCCGAGATTTCAGAAACGCCCATCTCTCCCCTAGAATCATGGGAGAAGTAGCTCGCGCTCTGATTGGCTGGGATAGCCAAGCCACTGCTAGCTCAGCCAATCAGCTTCTTTTCTGCTTTTTACTGTATTTTGAATTATCCCGCCTTTGATTTTGATTGGTCTAAACTTCTCCATAGACTAGAATGGGGCTTTGACGCCCCCATTTGATTGGTCAATAATTCTCCATAGGTTTTAAATGGGTCTCTGTCGCTCCTATTCTTATTGGCTGAGCTAGCCGAGCCCCCGCTAGCTCAGCCAATCGCCTCTTTTCAGAATTTTTACAGTATTTTGAACTGTCCCGCCGGGATTCTGATTGGGCCCAAACCTTCTCCCTAGGCTAGAATGGGTCTCTGTCGCTCCTATTCTGATTGGCTGAGCTAGCCAAGTCCCCGGTAGCTTAAGGCCTCGTTCACATGGCTTATTTGGGCATGGATTGGCGCCGTACTCCGCGCCGGATTTGCGCTTTAGTAACGGCGCCAATCCGTTCCCTGTCATTACGGTAACCACTGCTCTCATAAGAACAGTGGATTCCGTCGCTCCCTTCCCCGCTCGGCGAATCCGCCACGGAGGGAGAAAGTGACATGCACATTATTTACGGCGCGTACGCACCGTAAACAATGCATTTCTATGGGGCCGGAGCGGCGCCCCGCCGCCCCTCACCGGCCCCGCCCTTATTCACGGCGGATTTGTGAGCTTAATACGGCTCACAAATCCGCGGGAAATAAGCCGTGTGAACACGGCCAAACCAATTCCCGCTCTTTTCCAGCATTTTTAACTGTTTTTAAAAATATCCCGCCGTGGATTCTGATTGGTCTAAACTTCCCCATAGGTTTAATGGTTCACTGTCGCTCCTATTCTGATTGGCCGGTTTTATGCCGACCAATCAGAAAAAGCTTTCTGAATTTGAATTACTATATTTCCCGGCAATTTCCATATCCTAATTTTTTGAATTAGGATATTTGGGAAAGTGATTTTGTTTTTAATGTATTTTTTTATTTTTTAGGTTCAGCTCTTTTCCTGAGAATGTATGAACGCCTTTAAAAGGCGTTTTTTGATTCATACTCCGCAAACCGACATGTGGAATGATTTCTCACTGTTCCAGCCTGTTCGCATCGGAACTGTTTTTCGGCGCAGTCCCGCACCCGGGGCCTAAGCCCGCACTGCCCATTTTCCCCGCCACTGTGCCCCACACACACTGGGGAGGCGCAGGGAACTTTTGCCCGCATTGTACGACGCACCGCCTCGGACTGCGAATCTTTGGCGCAGCGCCGCACTGCGCCTCGGTCCCCGCACTGCGCCCCACACACGGCGGGGACGGCGGTACTTTTCCCCGCATGTATGACCGCCATACTCCGGCGCCGAATCATAGGCGCAGCGCCGCCCCTGCGCCTAATTCCCCCCACTGCGCCTAACACACAGGCGAAGCGCGGCGGACTTTACAAGCTATTATGAACGCGTCCCCCGGCCCCGACATAAATCAGCGCAGATTCCGCCGGGAAACTGGCGGAAAGGTGCACCCCGACCCGGCGAGATTCATACATGTCGCCCTTAGTTTTCAGGAGCTCAGCTTGATGTTATTCATTAGAAGTCTTTACACTGGATACAAATTTGTCTGTCAATGTCACGTTACATGGCATAGCTCTGATCATTGTAATCAGTCCTACACTTGTGTCTATCACATTCCACAAATTTCCATCCACTGAAAGTAAATAGTAAAGGATCCCAATGAATGCATCAAGCAGACATCTTAAATTCTTTAAAACTATAGTTAGAGAGTATAAACATGACTCTCAAGTATTGAAAATCTTAAAATGATGTAAAATAGCTTAATTCAACTGTGTTAATCTTGTTTTCTGTTACAGAACAAAGATGGTACCATAGACTTCAGAGAGTACGTCATTGGCATAGCAATACTCTGCAATCCTGCTAATTCTGAGGACACTATCCAAATGGCATTTAAGGTAAGGCATTTTATCATATGCAACTTTCACAATATTTATGTTTAAAAATGTTGAAGCTATAAAACATATTTGTATACATTTTACTCTTTTACATTTATTATAGTCTGTCACTATTTTTGCCCTCTTTTGACGTATTTTGGAAAGCTTTTTAAAGTTCACCTGCACTCTAGGCTGCCAGTCCATGTGGGCTTTCCTGCCTCACTTAGAGGTGTCTTCCTCTTGTGTATTAATTAAAAATAATAAAAAAGTGACTTTCAGGGGGGACACCCCAATAAAATGTTGCAGGCAGATGGTGCAGTATTGACAAACTTTACTATTTTTCAGAGAGGCATATCAGTCTTTGTGGTTACAATCTTACCGTCTTTGTGGTTACAATTTACACGCTTTGTGGGTATTTTTTTTTTTTAATGTTGAAGGGCAAAATAATTGCAAACCTTTGTACCATCCTAATTTCTAGGAATTTTCTCTCTCACCTCAGGCTTCAGTCACACTCTCTTTTTGCCTTTCTCTCTTAATTGAAAGATCTAGGGAGAACAGTAAAGGGCCGTTCACACGGCTTATTTCGCCGCGGATTGGCGCCGTACTGCGCGCCGGATTTGCGCTGCAGTACGGCGCCAATCCGTCGCAGTAATTACGGTAATCCACAGTTCTCATAGAGAACAGTGGATTCCGTCGCTCCTCCCCGCTCGCCGAATCCGCCGGGCGGAAATATAGGTGCGCAGTTTGCGGAACTGCCGGAAGAATCAAGGGACCCTATAGAGTGGACAGAGTGTGTCGTGTGCCGCCAAGCACCAGCACCTTGCACAGCTGGGCTGGGACGGGGTTCAGCACCAGTGCCAGCACCTTGCACAGGTGGACTGGGTCAGAATAAGAAGGGGATTGTGAGAAGTGACTATGGGTCCAGAGATCAGGGGTCTGAGAAGTGTTGAAGTGATATGTGCCTTACTGATTCACCTTGTAACGTCCACAAGAAAGTGCTTTGAGTAAAGCCTGAAGTTCCCCAGAATACTTGTGTCGTCTGCTGTTATTGATGAAGGTGCACCATCCCATCACTACAGAGTCCCACATTGCACCTCTCCCCGCAATACGAGAAGGACCTGAGGATATCAGGGGAACCTGGAGGTGAGGGTAGTTGCTCTGGGCACTGGCAAGTTCACCCCATACATCCCCTCTGCTGATACAGGGGAACCTGGGGGTGCGGGTGTTTGCCACGGACAATGGGCGGGCGCAGACAGCCGCCGCGGCAAGACAGCCCATACACCCCCCTCTGCTGGCACAGGGGATCCTGGGGGTGCGGGTGCTTACCACGGACAACGGGGGAGCAAAGTCGGCCGCCGCTGCAAGATACCCCATACCTCCCCCCTACCAACATCCTGTCTTATTTTACACACACATAACAGAATATTTTCTAAGTAGGGAAAACAATAGTCAGCACAGTTTCACCTCCTCCTTGCAACATAGTCAGGTAGAATGGATGATATGGTTAAAGGTCCTTCACTGAACCCTCCCTGCCCAACTTGGAAGAAGGAGTACCTTTTCATGGGGTAGTTAGTCAAACAGTACAAACAGAGACTTGTCAGCCATTCTCTTGTGCTCCAGAGGAAAGCACAAGTACCCCAAAGATTCATATGTATACTGAGGTGAGGTCTGTTCTGATCCTTCGGTTCATTTCATAATCTCATCAGCTTTCCTTCTGGACCACAATGTATGGTTGTGGCTCCCATATAGGGAGTACTGTGCTTCTTCATACAGCGATATGTTTGGGAACAACACTCTGTCCGTGATAAATAGCTCTAGAGGAAGAACAGTTTACAGATGTCTGGTCTGCTGCAGCTTGAACCAAATCTCTGGTGTATTTCATACTTCCTTGATGTTCTTGTATCCATGATCCCACTGCTATTTTTCTCCATGGGCATACTGTATAAGCAATTTTAGGGTTAGCTGACTGTGCCACAACTAATATTACTTTCAAGGGAATGGTATATTTTACCTGTTCTGTTTTTTAGGGGGGGAGAGTTGAATAGTCTCCCATGAAGTACATCGATTCACAAACTTTGCAATTTTACAAATACAAAAATAATAATAAAAAAAAAAACCTATACATTATTGGTTTCGTTAATTTTTTGGTCATTTTGTGTCTCAAAAAAAATAGAATTATTAGGCTCTCATTCAGGTCTATAAATTAAAAAAAAGCAAAAGCTATTTAAAATAGAAAATAGTGCTGTAGCACGAATTTGAAAAAAAATGTAAAAATTTCTTTTTTTAAAAGTACAAAAATTTTTTGAAAACTCTAGAAATTTGTTATCACTGGAATAGTAGCAACTTTCAGAATACAGCTAACATCTCATTTACACCAACTAGCAAACTCCATAAACACGAAACCCCAGCAGAAATGTTGTGATTGCATTTTTTCTCGAGTTCCCACAAATTATTTCTTTTGGGTTCCCAGTACATTATGTTGGATGGTGAATGGTATCTTTCAAAAGTACAAATAGCCCTGCAAAAAGCAAGCTCTCATTGGTCTAGGTAGATGTAAAAATACTAAAGTTACAACTCTTGGAAGACGGGATAACAAATTTGATGGAAAATAATTGCTATGGCATTAAAGGATTAACTTTATTTAATAAAAATTTAATCTAGGTTTTTGACTCTTTAAAGTAGCCACCTCTGGCTGATATAACAGCTTTACACAATTGAGGTAGTCTTTTTGCATTCAGATATTGTTCACAGACTTCCTCCCAACATTGTTGTAGAAGTTCTCACACATGTGCTGCACTTGTAGGTTGCTTTGCTTTTACCCTTCTACCCAGTTCATCCCAAACAAGCTCAATGGGGTTTAGGTCTAGAAACCAGGTCATTCCATTCTTTGAAGTCTACCAGCTTCTTCTTCTTGCTTTTTTTAGGTATTACTGAAATAACTATGTTTTGAATCATTGTTTTGCTGTAATTTGAAACTCTGACCAACTAGGACTACACAAAAGGGTATTTACTGGTGCATCAAAATGCGGTGGTAGCCCTTTTTTGTTCAGTTTGCTAGTTACCCTATGCAAGTTGCCATTTTTGGATGCAGCAAAAAACCTCAGACCATCATGCTTAATTTTTCATGTTTGACAGTTGGTGTTACACACTAAGAAACCATCCTTTCACCTACTTGATGATGTACAAAAACCCTGTCTTGATGTACCAAAGATGTAAAATTTTGAGCAATCAGTCCATAAGTCATTCTTCCACTCTTCAGTAGTTCACTGTTGGTACTGATTGGTCCAGGCAAAGCTTTTTTTTTTTTATTGTTCCTAGGAGTGCCTTTTTTACTGATACCTTTCAAACTTGCAATTAGAAGTCTTCTCTTAACAGTTGAAATGGAAACTTGTTTACTCTTTGCTGTATTAAGCTGTGCTTAAATAATTTGAGCTGTGAGGCACCTATCACAAAATTTGTCATCTGATTTTGTAGTGGCCTGTGACAAGCGTATCGCTAGGCCGCTTTGTCCGAGGCTTGTGCCCTGAATAAAACGACTGCTGCCCTGAACTTGTTCCAGACCGGAGCACCGGTGGGCCTGCTCAGTTAAAAAAAACTACTGTTGTGCTCCGCAACAATAGACTCGGCAGCGGTGTGATAAATTGACTTCATCGCACCGCCGCCTCTCCTAGGCCGCACAACAGGAACTCTGCCTGGGCTGTGCAGCCTAGGAACTGCCGAAGGAGCATCCCCGTGCTGGTGGCGTGATGTCATTATGTCGCCAACGCAGGGACAGCCCTGGCAGAGTGAAGGGAAGAAGAGCAAGGCGCTCGTCAGGAGAAAGAGAAAGGTAACTATTAATGTTATTATTTTTGTTATTGGCAATGTAAAAATGTATCTACCTATGAAGGGGTGCCTATAGAGTGGACCTATGTACCTGCCTAACTATGAAGGGACCTATATGCCTGCCTAACTATGAGGGGACCTATATATTTGCGTAACTATAGAGGGGACGTATATGCCTGCCTATATGGAGGCCTATATACCTAACTGTGGTGGGGACCTATGTACTTGCCTAACTATGAAGGGACCTATGTACCTGCCTAACTATAAGGGGATCTGTGTACCTACCTAACTGTAGAGGGGACCTATTTATCTTCCTAACTATGAGGGAATCTATATATCTGCCTATGAGGGGACTTATATACCTGCTTAACTATGAGGGGATCTATGTACCTGCCTAACTATGAGGGACCCATATACCTGCCTAACTATGAGGGGATCTATATACCTGCCTAACAATGAAGGGACCTATATATCTGCCTAGCTATAGAGGGGACATATATACCTGCCTATGAGGGGACATATATACCTTACTGTGTAGAGGACCTATGTACCTGCCTAACTGTAGAGGGAGCCTTTATACCGAACTATGGAGGAGACCTATGTGCCTGCCTAACTATAAGGGGAACTATGTACCTGCCTAACTATAAGGGGAACTGTGTACCTGCCTAACTGTAGAGGGGAGCTATATACTTGCCTAACTATGAGGGGATCTATATACCTGCCTAATTATGAGGGGACCTATGTACCTGCCTAACTATAGAGGGAACCTATATACCTAAATATGGAGGTGACCTATGTACCTGCCTAACTATGAGGGGACCCACAGTGAAGGAAATAATTATTTAATCCCTTGCTGATTGTGTAAGTTTGCCAAAGACATTAACAGTCTATAGTTTTAAGGGTAGGTTAATTTTAACATAGAGAGATAGATTATCCAAAATAAAATCCAGAAAATCACATTGCATAAATTATATAAATGTCTTTGCATTTTGCTGATAGAAATAAGTATTTGATCCCCGACCAACCATTAAGAGTTCTGGCTCCTACAGATCAGTTAGACTCTTCATCAACTCGTTACCTGCATTAAAGACAGCGGTCTTAAATAGTCACCTTTATAAAAGACTCCTGTCCACAGACTCAATCAGTCAGACTCTAACCTCTACAATATGGGCAAGACCAAAGAGCTTTCTAAGGATGTCAGGGACAAGATCATAAACCTGCACAAAGCTGGAATGGGTTGCAAAACCATAAGACGCGGGGTGAGAAGGAGACAACTGTTGGTGCAATAGTAAGAAAATGGAAGAAATACAAAATGACTATCAATCTACATCGATCTGGGGCACCATGCAAAATCTCACCTTGTGGGGTATACTTGATCATGAGGAAGGTGAGAGATCAGCCTAAAACGACACGGGGGGAGCTTGTTAATGATCTCAAGGCAGCTGGGACGACAGTCACCAAGAAAACCAGTGGTAACCTAATGGTTTCAAATCCTGCAGTGCCTGCAAGGTCCCCCTGCTCAACAAGGTACATGTGCAGGCCCATCTGAAGTTTGCCAATGAACACCTGGATGATTCTGTGAGTGATTGGGAGAAGGGGCTGTGGTCAGAGGAGACAAAAATTAAGCTTTTTGGCAAACAGCCATGTTTGGAGGAAGAGAAATGCTGCCTATGACCCAAAGAACACCGTCCCCACTGTCAAGCATGTTTTGGGGGTGTTTTTCTGCTAAGGGCACAGGACTACTTCACCGCATCAATGGGAGAATGGATGGAGCCATGTACTGTAAAATCCTGAGTGACAACCTCCTTCTCTCCGCCAGGACATTAAAAATGGGCAGTGGCTGGGTCTTCCAGCAATACAATGACCCAAAACATACAGCCAAGGCAACAAAGAGTGGCTCAATAAGAAGCACATTAAGGTCATGGAGTGGCCTAGCCAGTCTCCAGACCTTAATCCCATAGAAAACTTATGGAGGGAGTTAAAGCTCAGAGTTGCCAAGCCTCAAAACCTCAATGATTTAGAGATGATCTGCAAAGAGGAGTGGACCAAAATTCCTCCAGACATGTGTACAAATCTCATCATGAACTACAAAAAGCGTCTGACTCCTCTGCTTGCCACCAAGTATTAAGTCTTGTTTGTCAGAGGGATTAAATATTTCTCTCAGCAAAATGCAAATACACTTATATAATTTATACAATGTGATTTTCTGGATTTTGTTTTGAATATTCTATCTCTCAATGTTAAAATTAACCTACTCTTAAAATCATAGACTGTTCATGTCTTTGTCAGTGGGCAAACTTACACAATCGATAAGGGATCAAATAATTATTTCCTTCACTGTATGTACCTGCCTAACTATGAGGGGACCTATATACCTGCAAAATTATAGAGGGGACCTATTTACCCGTCTAACTATGAGGGAATCTGTCTACTTGCCTACCTATGGAGGGGACCTATATACCTAACTATAGAGGGGACATTTGTACCAGTCTAACTATGGAGGGGACTTATATACCTACCTAACTATGGAAGGGATTTATATACCTGCTTAACTACGGAGGGGACTTATATACCTACTTAACTATGGAGGGCACTATATACCTACCTAACTATGGAGGGGCACTTATATACCTACCTAACGATGAGGGGACCTATGTACTGTAACTACCTACCGACCAAGGGGGTCTATATACCGTATATACTCGAGTATAAGCTGACCCGAGTATAAGCCGAGGCACCTACTTTTGCCCCAAAAAACGGGAAGACTCATTGACTCGAGTATGAGCCTAGGGTAGAAAATGCAGCGGCTACTGGTAAATTTTAAAAATAAAAATGGATACCAATAAAATGACATAGGCAGTTTAATGTCCCCCATAGGCAATTATAGGCAGAAATATGGCCCTATATGCAGGTATAGGCAGGTATATGTCCCAAAAGGTACGTATATGGTCCCATAGGCATGTAATAGGCAGTTATATGTCCCCCATAAGCAGATTATAGGCAGGTATATGGCCCCATACGCAGGTAATAGGCAGGTATATGGCCCATAGGCAGGTAATAGGCAGGTATATGGCCCATAGGCAGGTTATAGGGAGGCATGTAGGCAGGTATAGGGCAGGCTTGTAGGCAGGTTAGGCGCAGCTGTAGGCAGGTATAGGGCAGGTATAGGACAAGCTGTAGGCAGGTATAGGGCAGGTATAGGCAGCTGTAGGCAGGTATAGGGCCGGCTGTAGGCAGGTATAGGCAGCTGTAGGCAGGTATAGGGCCAACTGGAGGCAGGTATAGGGCAGGTATAGGCAGCTGTAGGCAGGTATAGGGCAGGTATAGGGCCGGATTTAGGCAGGTATAGGGAATGTATAGGCAGATTTATGCAGGTATAGGGCAGGAGGAGGAGTCGCATATAGGTGAAGGGATCGCGGACAGTGCCCGGGCCAGCGCAGCGCCCGGACACTGTGCGCTCACTCGGTCTTCAGTTATATGTGCTCCCTGAGGAGCCGCATATAACTGAAGCGTCCCTGTCAGCGCACGGGCCCTCACAGCGCCCGAGCGCCGACAGTGACTCGAGTATCAGCTGAGGGGAGATTTTTCCGCACATTTTTTGTATATACGGTACCTATTTAATATAAACATGACAAAAATGGTGACAGTACTAAGCTCTATGTCCTGCACCCGCTAAAGGTCATGGCTGTGGTTGATCTTCTGGGGGTACAGAGGATGAAGTTCAGGCCACACAATATGATCCTGGGGGTATGGGCCACAGCTGCAGCAGAACCGCCAGGGGGTTGTTCCTCTTCTTCCCTCTCTCCCCCCAGGAAATTGTGACCATGAGGAGTTTGTGCAGCAATAGGGAACGGGTAAGGAGCTGCTGAAAAAGTGAAGAATATGTGTGTGTTGGAAATTCTGCAAAGACGAGTCGTGGCCAGGAGAAGTCAGCATGGCGGCCTGGGGCGAAAGGAAAAAACAGGCGCTCTGTAATGCGCCTGATACTGGAGTGCGAATAGAGCAAACAGAGCTGCGCTAGTTTTCGGGCTGAAAAGTCACCAGACTTCTGGTGCAGCCCCGTTCATACATGTAGCCCTATGTTTTGCTTGTAAGTGGTCATGGTCTGGCAGTATTATTTAAAGGGGTTTTATTGTTACAAAGATCATGTCTCAGATTATGGGGACAGTAAAAATAAGCACTTTTGTAATTGGGTTGCATTACCTCTGACACTTGGTTTAGCAGATATCAGCTTCGCTGTAAATCTGTCTTCTATTTCTGCTGTTGCTGGTCAGAACGCCCCCTGGTCGATTCCTGTGCCCTAGACACGCCCCCTGCACTGTGATTGGCTGGCTAACATTTCATTCAGCCTGTTGGGATATGCCCCTAGACAGGAAACGTCATGGCCACGCCCCCTGCGCTGTGATTGGCTGCCTGCACACTCTGTGTTTACTCCTCTCCTGAGCTGTTAAAATCGATAGTGAAACCAGAGTCTGCTGGCTCTATGTACATCTCAGCTCTAGGGGAAGGATCTGGGCAATTACTGCCTGTTTAAAGGGCTTTTGCCAAGAGGTTGATTCACCTCCTCACAGGTTCAGTCCTAAAGCTGCTACTTTGAAAAGAGGGCGTTCTGTTCCTCAGATCGAATGCAAGCCCCGCCTCCTTATGACATCATCATCTGTAGTGTATAACAAAAGGATTCGACACTGTCTGTATGAGCTACCTGTGTAGTGCAGTGCATAGGTGATCAGCTTGGCAAGTCAGAGGTTGGGAGTTCAGCCCCATCGTCTTTTTTTTTTTTTTTCTTTTATAAATTGTACACATATGTAAATATATGAAAATATATGTGTAGACATCTATAATTTTATATATATACACACAGAAAGCTCCCCTATATAGTGTCCCATCCTCATAGTCACACCAAGCACTTCCAACATATGTGATACAATGCATATACTCTCGGGGATGAGACATGATATAGGGGAGCTATGTATGTGTATATATATCATTACAGAGATTGACATATATATTTTAGGTCTCTCTACATATGTGTAGAATTTAGGGGGGGGGGGGGGGGAATATACCCTGTGAGGGGACTTGAACGCCAAACCCCTACGTTGTAAAACCAACACACTACCGTTACACCATCAGCTCAAATCAGTTACAGGCTGAGCAGGTTCCTCTCTCAATGCTGATCTACTACTCCCCCACTGTTTCACTCATATCACTGACAGCAAGCAGTAGATCTTTACTTGAAGCTGACATTTGTCCTTTGTATTGAGTAAAGGTCTCTGCCTGTTGTCAGTACAATTTGGTTGAACACCACTAGAAACAGATGTTAAAGCTGCTGGCTTTCAGTGTGTAAACAAAGAGATATAATAGATAAAATAGGTGCTTGCTGCAGCTTGTGGAGCCTCAAGGCTGCAGACATAAGCTTTGCAGGAGGCTACAGAGCTGTTTTATCCAGACAACCCTCTGACCCCCCTGCTTCAAAAAAAAATTATGATGTCACAGTTCTTCAGTGAGGGGAGACACGCCTCGTGGGAGGGGAGACACGCCTGCTGAGAGGAAGAACACGCCCCTGGATTTCAAACTCAATCTGAGAAAATTAGCAGAACAGCACGAGCAGCTCAAACTATAAATCCCCTTTAAGCCTTAGGCAGTGGTAGAATTGGAATTGATGGTCTTGGTATTGTGGGATTTGATTTAGTAACAGTATGACAGTAAGGGCATGTCCCCACGGCAAGGGTTTTTTAGCCAGTTTTTCAGCTAGTTTGCGGTTTTTCAGACAGCCTGAAAAACCGACCGAAAATGAGCACAATGGTGCTCTATGGAAAACCCGTGCTGCACTCCCCACTGCACGGGTTTTCCGTCTGGCGGTTTTTCCTCCCGCGCTCCGGCCGCAAAACATTGTGCAAGTACAATCTTCCGTCCGGTTTCCGGACGGAATCTGTGCTTGCCAATGTGAAGGGGGAGGGCTTTTCTCCGCTCATCGGAGCGGAGCGTGCGGACAGCCGCAAAACAGGACAAATACCGGCCGGCAAACCGTGGGAACGCACCCTAGTACGTGTGGTAAATCTGCTCCATGTAGGGGTATTATCTGGTGACCATATTTTTTAGAAGTATTACACTATTGTAATAAGTGGTTTTGAAAAGGCAATTTTGTCAGCGCTGATTTTCATTACACAGTGACCGCTGAGGTGGTGGACAGGATCTATGTGGAATACGTGTAAAATTAGTGACAGGAACATATGTTTTTGATTCTCTGTAAAAACACATTGCGCAGTTCACAATGTGCCCTGAAAAATGCTTGTGTGAACCTAGCCCCACTGAGAAAAATGTAGCACAGAAGGCCTGGGACCTGGATGTTTTAGAAAACTACCAACGCCCCTTGCCTTAGGTCTGCCAGGCTTCTTCATGTTAGAGTTATCTCCAGTTTTCAAGTGACTTTCAATGGTATAGAAACTGTAATGACAGCCATCTTGGCTTTTTCGGCAGTTTCTCTGTAGGGCAGACCTACATTTGTAAGGGATACCATTTTCTGTTGTCTTATGTTAATTACCATTTTCTTGCCACTATGATAGCCATTTGCTTTGTCCTGGAGAACAAAACTGTCCAAAGCCTGCTGTAGATGGTATTGTAATACAGTCTGCTCCATCACTAGTTATGTAGAATCAGAAAGTTTTAAAGTAATCTCCAAAAGGTGGGACACCTATAGGAATAGTTTACATCCAATTTTAAACCATAATATACTTTCTGTGCTGCAGTGCAGCTGTCTTTAAATGGATGTTTTCAAAATGCTGTTTTACAGAGCCACAGTCAGTCCCAGGCTCAAACTTCCTGATTAGGCCTTGGGAGGTCTACAGCAGTGATGGTCATATCAGCTCTGCCATTCCTAGGGACATTGCTAACAGAAGAGTGTAAACAGTAACTTAGACAGGGGTGTTGCTAGGGTCCTAAAACATCCAGGGCCCGGGCCATCTGTGTTACATTTTGCTCAGTAGGGCTAGTATTTTTCATGCCACATCATAAACTGTGGCATGTACATTATTTTTAGAGATAAAAAAAGTACTACTCTACACTGTACAGTGAAAGTCAGCACTGACAAAATAACATTTTCAAAACCACTCATTTATGTATAGACCATCTACACCAATTCTACCACTGAAGACCAAAAGACCATATAATACTACCAGACCGTGACCACATGCGAGCCCCACATAGGGCGACATGTATGATTTTTGGTGCCCAGCTGCCATTTTTTTTGCGTGTATTTGTAGTGGTAGTGTAGCATGCGTCTGAATCTATTCACCTGTTCTACTGCGGTAGAACCACATATACCATAGATGTAGTGCTTTCTAGCTACTAAGCGACATATCTGGCTCCGGTAAACCACTTTTAAAGTGGTTTACCTGTTCCAGCAGTAATGCGCCTGGATTTGTCGTACTAAAGCTATACATATGTAGTTTCGTATGGTTGTAGTACGACATGCGTCCAGCATGCCCCCCCATCTCAGCCTGTGACACTTTGTAATGCGCCTGATAATGGAGTGTGCCTGTTTAAAAATATAGCGAAAGGGGTTGTGTTCCTACATGTCACCCATAGTGTCTACCAGTTGTACACAGGCTCTGCAGACATATAAATAATTATAGTGTAGTTACAGACAGTGACTCACTGGTAATGTCTTTTCTGATTGGAGTGGTCATCTTGCCCTTTTCCTTTCAGCCCAGACCGCCATTATGATGACTTCTCGCGGCCACGACTCGTCTCTGCAGAATATACTGTACCACACACATCTTAGAATCCTCACTTTTCAAGCAGCTCTTTACCCATTCGCTATTTCTGTACAGACTCCCCATGGGGTGATAGGTGGAGCTGAGGGGGTTAAAGGAGTTGTCTCCCTTCAGAGTTTCAGAGAGTGCATAAATGAAATACTCTGTCACTTCCTGGTTCAGACTGACTCATTTGCATAAGCTCCATGCTTGTACAGCTCCATGCATGCTGTGCTTTCAGATGCTAATTAGATCAGATTAGCTTCTCAAACTACTAACAGGACTTCTTATCTGATCCCCAAAACAAAAGCCCTAATTACAGTTCTGTTTATTTTACATAAATCAAGCTTTTTACTGCTGAGCAGCACAGGACACTGCTATGACCTGTGTGATGACTTCACTCACTGTTATCTCATTGAACAAACAGCAGGGGGAGAATTGTTTTCAGGTCAGTTACTGAGGGAACTGAAATACCCAGGGGGTCATATATTCATTGTATCTCCTTAGGGAAAACAGGGGGAACAAAGAAATTTATTTTTGGATAAATGTCTTTATTTCGTGTTCCCTACAATTTGAAAGCTATTCTTTGTAGCGAGACAACCCCTTTAAGGGATGATAGTTGAGAATTGTATTTTGAAGAAGGGGAGGTGGGATACAGGTCACGGTTAACAGGCACAATCTCCTATGGAAGAAAGAGGACCAAACCCCTCTAGATTGTGCTGCGGTTGTGGACAGTACCCCCAGGATCATATTGTGCGGCCTGAACTCCGTCCCCTGCTAGTGATGCCTCTGAACTTAGATAAACAAGTTCCTGTTTTAACAGCAGCACTTATATGTCTATTGTGAAATGACAATCTCTGGATATGACGCTGAGCACGTGCACTCAACTTCTTTGGCGAGCCCTGTTCTGAGTGGAACCTGTCTTGATAAACCGCTGTATGGTCTTTGCCACCATGCTGCAGATTAGTTTCAGGGTGTTGGCAATCTTTTTATAGCCTTTGCCATCTTTATGCAGAGAACTTCTAGTGACCAATTTGAGAGTGATGACACTAAATTTAACCCCTTAAGGACCAGGCGTTTTTTTTTTATTGACACGTTTGTTTTTCCCTCCTCTCCTTCCCAGAGCCATAACTTTTTTACTTTTCCACTTACATAGACACAGGAGGGCTTCTATTTTGCTAGACAAGATTTACTTTCTAATGGTGTTATTCACTATACTATAGAATATACTGGGAAACCGCAAAAAAAAATTCCAAGTGGGACAAATTGTGAAAAAAAACGTATTTTTCGCCATGTGGGCGGGGGTTTTGCTTTTACGTAGTTCAATCTTCGGTCAATACCCAAAGTGTTATCTGTATTTACAGGTTGATACGAAACCGGCATACGAAATATGTAGGGTTTCGTTATGTGTTGGGTACTGTAAAAAAAATTCCAAACTTTTTCTATTTTTGAAATTTGCGCCGCGACGCCAGTTTGTGCGACCAGTTACTTTTTTGTACCAACACCTACGGACGTCAGTGAGGAGGCATTTTTTGTGGGCCGAAGTGTACTTTTTATCGCTAGCAGTTTGAAATGCATGCAACTTTTTTGATCACTTTTATTCCCTTTTTTAAGTGACGTTTAAAAATGACCAAAAAAAGCAATTTTTTGGGGTTTGGAATTTTTTTTCTTCAACAGTGTTCGTGTACGGGATAAATGATGTTATATTTTTATAGATCGGACTTTTTCGGACGTGGCGGGTAAACCCAAAAATGTGTAACTTTTTTATTATTTATTGTTTTTATTTGTAAAATGGGAAAAATGGGGGGTGGATTTGAACTTTTAATACTTTTTTTTGTACTGTAAACTTTTTTTTTTTTTTTTACTTTAACATTGAGGCCACCTTTGGTGCTTGACACTAGGTGGTGCGATTGTCAATACAGTCTAATGCATTGCATAGGCAAAAGCATTAGACTGTACCCAAGATGGCGGTTTCCCTACTTACTGTCTGCGGACGGAAGTGGGGCAAACCAGGACATGGCAGTGACAGGAGCCTTCCCAAGGCTCCCCGCTGCCATGGGCCCGGGGGTCGGATCGCTGCAGCTATGCTGCGGGGGGTGCCGATCACCCTCAAGATCGGTGTGAGGCACCGATTTTTAATTCATTCAGACGCCGCGGCCATCTTTGCCGCGACATCTGAAGGGCTAAACAGCGCGGGTGGGCGACGCTGCTGTTCGCGCTGTAACGGCCGGGTGTTAGCAGCGATCCCCCTGCAAAGCCCCTTATGGACCTGGGACGTACTCATACGTCCAGGGTCCTTAAGGGGTTTAATACACCTGCTCCTAATTCACACCGCTGGCACTATCCCGCACTGTGATCCTGCTACAAAGTACTCATACGTCATATGATGTTAAGGGGTTAATACAGTTGTTTAGAGCCAAGTGTATGTACCATCGATCCGGACAATCTGTGGCATTGTATTTTACATGTGGTTTCAAGTTACAATGGCTCAGAAAAGATCATTTTATGTTAAAAAATACTGCAACCTAAGGAAATTGTAACTTCAGGTACCACTATACAGTAGTAGTAAAGTCTTAGAAGTCAATTCAATAATGCAGAGAAAAGCAAAAAAAAAAAAATTCTATAAAGCAATTACTAAAAGAGTTCTTTTTATCTTTCTTATAAAAAAATACTAAAATTATTTGTAATTAGTTACAAATATATTACCGTACATTGCAAAGAAAGGTAAAACCACAGTCACCAAGTTTTGAAAATTATTCTCAGAGGGAGTCATGTGCAGCAGAATCTTTTTTTTACAAGACTTTTGCATACTACACCTACATAACATTTGTATTTTTTTATTAATGGAGTTGTGTGCAAGCTTTTAATTTGCAGGCCAATTTGTTATTTTCATTCCTACTATTTTAAGATTCATAAGAGTTTTTGATTTTTTGTTCTTTTTTTGGGATAATGCATATGCAAAAATATGTAATTTTGCCATGTTTTTAATTAGTTTTGTGTCATTCATATGTGTTTGAGTGGGGGACGAGGTCACTGTACAACATTTCGTTAGTTACATCAATAATAACAACATGAATTTGAAGTTCACATTTTGCCATGGTGGGACAACTATAAATTATTTAGATGTCACTTTGGTAGGTCATCCACATAATCCCATCATGATTAAACCCCTTTAGGGAATCCACAGCTCGTAATTCTGTTCTGAAAGCGGATTCCAGTCACTCTAATCATGTGATAAATAACATTCCGACAAGAGACTTGTGCAGGTTAAAACCTAACTGCACATCATCTGAAGACATCTGATTTTACATCAGGAAGCCTCTTGTAAACGCTTATTGGCAAGGGATTATTCTGAAAGTATTCTGAATCAGGCTAAACATAAAGTAGCATTCATTCCCAGAAAAGATCTGCTAAAAAAAACAGAAGGAATTTTTAAAACAGCATATTTTTTTCTACTAGATACAGCAGACAGATTAAGATCCCCTTCCCTATCTTGTATGTAAATGACACCATTAAGAAAATTTTACAGACAGAGTAAAATTTTGTTTCATGCAGGGTCATTACTATTGGCCCTTTGGTTTCCCCGAGGCTCCTTAGGACAAACCATAACATCAGTAGCAACACCTGGTTGAATAACTTTCAAAATGGTGTGCTCCAGCTCGCTGTTAATAACAAAACTCTGATGGCTTTCAGCTTGTGTCTTAAAACATCAAACGCTTATTATTAATCCATTAAAATCATAATGGTAAAAGGTGAGGAGGTTGCGATACAATACCAGTGCAGAGAGTTGCACGACGCGTTTCGACTTGTAGATAGTCTTAGTCATAAGGCAACGTTTCACCCTGCTTTCCTTCCATAGTTGGATAGTTAGCTTGGGAGTCCTCATGTTGCTAAAAGCTTGAAACAAAAGGTTCCAATGATAAAATTTCTTAATTCATTTTGTGAGCCGACTAAATATTTCTTGCATGCCCAACACCTGGTTGAATGTTACAGGATTCTACAAGTGTGGCCATACTATTTGCACGGTTTGCAACTATGTTGCAAAGTCAGACAAATTTGTATAATATAGCAATGGTAGATATTTTGATGTTAAATCATACATGAATTGCAACTCCAAGTATGTTGTTTATTTTGTGAGCTCCAGGGAGTGCAGAATACAATACGTGGGCTGTACTACTAGACCTCTGAAGGTGCGGACCTGGAGGCATCTTTCTGATGCAGCCAGACCAGCTTCCTTCAAGTCCTCAGCAGTTTCTAGGCATTGTTCAGAAGTTCATCAAAGGAATACAAAAAGTTTGTCCATTATGGCTATCGAGAAAATCCACCGCCCTTGTAGAGCGGGTGACATGCAGAAGAAGCTGCTGTCTGTCGTTGGGGCTGGCGCTGGTGCCGTTGCCCCCCGCGGCTACCCGCGACCATCCCCCTGCCACCCGAGGTCCGGCGCTGGGCCACTTACCCGTCCACGCTCCTGTGTACGCTGCTCCTGCCTGTACCGGCCACCATGCGCGTACCCGCTGCCTAGGGCGCGCACGCGACGACTGGTCTGGATTTAAAGGGCCAGTGCGCTGGTAATTTGGTCAATTGCCGGCCGCTGGTCCTATATAAGGAATACGCCCCCAGCACTCTCTGCCAGATTGTTGGTGTGCGTTGCCTAGTTGAGAGTGTTGGAAAGTCCTTTCTGATTACCCGTGTACCAGTCCGTTCCGCTACGTTTCCTGACCTTGCCTGTTTGCCGCCTGCCCTGACCTTCTGCCCGTCTCTGACCACGAATCTCTGCCGCCTGCCCTGACCTTCTGCCTGTCCCCGACTACGCCTTTGGACTCCGATTCTGTACCACGTAGTACCCTGGCCGCCATCGCAAGCAAGTCACGTCAGGGGTAGCGACCTGGTAGCCTCACGCCGCAGCAAGTCCATCCCGTTTTGCGGCGGGCTCTGGTGAATACCGGGGGCTACTTAGTTTTAACTACCGGGGGCTTAACTATCATCGCTTGCGGTGGTCCAGCGAATCCACCGAACCCTTACACTGTCTCAGGAGGCTTGGTGGATTTTCCATTTTGGGACTTGAATTCCGCAACGGTTAAATATCCGCCAAGATATCACATACCACTACTGGATTTTTTTGATCTATTAAGATGTCCAGATAAGGTGCTTATTGCTTTCAGTTACTTTTTTGTACATAGAGATCTTAAATGTTTTATGTGTTGCATTGATAAAATAGAGCTTACTTGTGTTTTTGACCTTTAATATGAAGCTGCTCTGTATAAGTGCTTTTGGGTTACTAGCTGATATACCATGAATAAGGGTCATTGTCCTGATACGCGTCGGTGGTTTTTCAATGACTGGGATATTTTGGACTGGATGTGGGTCTCTCTTGCCATGTTCTGAGTGGATTTTTTAATTGTGATTCAATAAATTTTTGGATTTTTATTGACACACTCCTTAAAGGGGTTGTCTCACTACATTGATTCCTCTTACCTCAGTCCCATTTTCTTGGCTTCACTTTGAATTCAGGGGCGTGTTTACTGGCTTCCACTAGGCTGCAGTAGAAGCCAGGTCTGTAGTTATAGCAACCAGTGCTGGCAGCCTATCAGGAGAGATCAAACAGGTCTGTAGCTAGAGCGACCTGAGGAGCTGATGCAGCACATACAAGAGGGGATATCTAGGAATAGGTAGGACACTGTTAATGGACACATATTGCAAAGTGATTTGTTTTTGCAAGATCTTTAACATAAAAAGCAATCTTTGTAGCGAGACAACCTCTTTAAGCCTGACCTTTTGATTCGGAGTTTGTGCCTCTACGTTTTGTCTGTACACTTTCCTATGACACCATATGCATAACACACGTTTCAATGACAGGGACAGTTATGCAAATTTGGGACAGTGGGCAACTATGATATTACCTTTTTATTCTTGGTGGCCACACTTTGGGGCTCTGTGATCTGGTTCATTGAAGGAGGGTGCCCTTAGAAAAAGACCACTATGTGATTTTCCTATGCTCCAACAGGATCTATAGAAGAGCTCTGTCCTGATGGGACCCACCCTAAGTGATTAAATGATATTCAATTGGACACTTTGCAAATAAAGGAAAATATCGAAAGATTAGGAGCCTTGTCCTTCAATAAAATAATAGGATCTTGGGACTGGCAAGCTTGTGGAAAGATCAATAACAGTGTATATATTTAAGCTTGGCCCAGTAACACTTAAATTTATCATAGCAGAGAGAACCTAAACCCAAATCACATAACACATGTTAAAATAGTGTGATAAACCGGTTGCAGCCATTTTTCTGCCCTCATTATCCTGTGTAACAAGGTAAATTCAGCTTAGTGTGTATGAGGGCTATAATTTATTTCCACAAAAAAAAAACATGTTTATATTTTTTACCGTCATTTTGCTTCAATCCATTGGACTTTTGCTTTATTAAGAGTAATGCACTGTAGCTTTTTATTAGAGGACAATTCGGCTGCATTTTCCATATAATATCCCTAATAATAACCTGAAGGTTTTGGTGACCTTTGTTTCTAATGCACTAATGTGTTAATACCTGATTCTTTAATCTGGACCTCCATCTGTTGTCTGGGCAACCTTCATACATTTCTTTAGACCTTCAGGCAAGTAGGCAATTCAAACACTGCCTTCAAATCACCACAGTTGCATTGTGTGATGGGTAATGCATGTGGCTTATTTAGTTTGCTTACTAGTAATGTGCTTTTCTCTCTCTTTAGTGCAGTAGATATCTAATATTTTATAGTTTTAAACAGGTATAAATTCCATAATGCCAAAAGATAACTCAAATGTGATACATGATGGTGACACACAGGGTAGGATGGACACTCAGAAACATGGCCGTTCTAGGCTAAATTGCACTCAGTGCAGGGAGAACCCTCACAATAACATGTTATACAACCCTGCGATGCATCACATTACTATTAGCTTCTGATGAGTTATTTATCCCCCTTACTAATAAGGCACATTTTAATTTTCTTTATGACACATGGGTTTGAACACTATAATGCTTTTTTGCGCTTGGTACTCCAGATAACCTTGGTGATATGTCGCTTGTCAGTATCCTGTTTTACTCCAGCTCTGCCACATTATATATTTAGCCAGCCACCAATTGTGCAAGTTCTCCCACTTAAAAAGATGAGAGAGGCCTGTAATTGACATCATAGGTAGACCTCAACTATGAGAGACAGAAAGAGAAAACAAATCCCGAAAATCATATTGTCTGATTTGGAAAGAATTTATTTGCAAATTATGGTGGAAAATAAGTATTTGGTCACCTACAAACAAGCAAGATTTCTGGCTCTCACAGACCTGTAACTTTTTCTTTAAGAGGCTCCTCTGTTCTCCACTCATTACCTGTAGTAATGGCACCTGTTTGAACTTATCAGTATAAAAGACACCTGTCCACAACCTCAAACAGTCACACTCCAAACTCCACTATGATGAAGACCAAAGAGCTGTCGAAGGACACCAGACACAAAATTGTAGCCCTGCACCAGGCTGGGAAGACTGAATCTGCAATAGGCAAGCTGCTTGGTGTGAATAAATCAAATGTGGGAGCAATAATTAGAAAATGAAAGACATACAAGACCACTGATAATATCCCTTGATCTGGGGCTCCACGCAATATCTCACCCTGTGGAGTCAAAATGATCACAAGAATGGTGACCAAAACTCCCAGAGCCACACGGGGAGACCTAGTGAATGACCTGCAGAGAGCTGGAACCAACGTAACAAAGGTTACCATCAGTAACACACTACACCACCAGGGACCCAGATCCTGCAGTGCAAGACGTGTTCCCCTGCTTAAGCCAGTACATGTCTGCACCCATCTGAAGTTTGCTAGAGAGCATTTGGATGATCCAGAAGAGTAATGTGTGAATGTCATATGGTCAGATGAAACCAAAGTAGAACTGTTTGGTAGAAACACAACTCGTCGTGTTGGAGGAGAGAGAATGCTGATTTGCATCCAAAGAACACTATACCTACTATGAAGCATGGGGGTGGCAACATCATGCTTTGGGGCTTCTTCTCTGCAAAGGGACCAGGATGACTGATCCGTGTACATGAAAGAATGAATGGGGCCATGTATCGTGAGATTTTGTGTGCAAACCTCCTTCCATAAGCAAGGGCATTAAAGATGAAACGTGGCTGGGTCTTTCAGCATGACTATGATCCCAACTACACCGCCAGGGCAACAAAGAAGTGGCTTCATAAGAAGTATTTCAAGGTCCTGGAGTGGCCTAGCCAGTTTCCAGATCTCAACCCCATATAAACCTTTGGAGGGAGTTGAAAGTCCATGTTGCCCAGCGACAGCCCCAAACCATCACTGCTCTAGAGGAGACCTGCATGGAGGAATGGGTCAACATACCAGCCACAGTGTGGGCCAACCCTGTGAAGACAGAAACTGTCTGACCTCTGTCATTGCCAACAAGGAGATAGAACAAAGTATTGAGATGAACTTTTGTTATTGACCATATACTTATTTTCCACCATAATTTGGGATTTGTTTTCTCACACTTTGTCTCTCGTAGTTGAGGTCTACCTATGATGTCAATTACAGGCCTCTCTCATCCTTTAAAGTGGGAGAACTAGCACAATTGGTGGCTGACTAAATACTTCTTTTCCCCACTGTGCGTGTGTGTGTGTATATATATATATATTATATATATATAATATATATAATATATAAATATATATATATATATAATATATATAATTTTATATATATATATATATATATATATATATATACTGTATATATATAGTAGAGGAAAAGGAAGATGGTGGAACCGCCGCACGTGTATATCCAGGAATGCCAATGATGCAGGCAGGAAGATTGAGAAAATTATTTTATTATTCGAAAAAGCTAGGGCATAACCTCAGCCAATCTAAAACAATTTAAAAGCAAGTTTAAAACACTTGCTTTTAAATTGTTTTAGATTGGCTGAGGTTATGCCCTAGCCTTTTTAGAATAATAAAATAATTTTCTTAATCTTCCTGCCTGCATCATTGGCATTCCTGGATATACACGTGCGCCGATTCCACCATCTTCTTTTTCCTCTACTGCCTGCCTAGCGGGACATCGCTCACGGGAACAGCGGCAGCCGTATACAAGGGCCACGGCTACAGTAAAAGCCCTGTATGCTAATATGAGAGTTGTGCCTCTACACTAAAAGCGCAACTCAAATTGGTGAGTAGATCAAATACTCAACTGCATACGTTCTACCAAACGTACTTCACCATCTGTGCGCCCCCTTGTTTTTTCCTTTTATCTTTATATATATATATATATATATATATATATATATACCCTATAGTTTATAGTATGAGATCACAAACTGTATATACAGTGTGTATATATATATATATATATATATATATATATATAAGCACATTTTATGGCAGTTACTGTATACTTATCTTGAAGAATAGCAAGTGTGGGATGCTGGACCTCATAGAACTACAGGTCCCAGCATGCCACACTAGCCATCTTTTGAAATAAGAGAGTGGGGTGTGTGTGTAGCTCATTGCTGTAGCTCCCCCCCCCCCCCCCCCCCCCCCTTCTCACATCTAAAAATATCTGGCTCCTCTGCTGTGTAGTTGGAGAAGCCACATCTCCCTCAGGTCCTTCAACACACTATAGGTTTCATTAACTCCTTTCACTGTACCCGGTTGCCCACTCTGCCTTCCCCAAGAAACAGCCCTGTTCAGAAAAAGCACCATGGCTACTGCTTTGGATATTTAATTTCCAGGCTCATCCTATACAGTGGCCTTGTTGAAGAAGTCTTGTTATTTTCTTCAAAAAGAGAATCAGCACTAAAGGCTTACACTTGGCACACATCAAATGCCTTTGAGAAATCCAGATACACAACATCACTTTCTGACCCTTTTATGAAAATTGGCACCATATTGGCAGCATATTGGCCCCAGTCCTGTGGATCAGATCCTATCATTATGGAATCCACAAATGTTCTAAACAAAGGTTTGTCTGTTATGGTGTTGCAGGACTTGGGGGTCAATATCATCTGAATCCAGTGATTTGTTTATTTTAATGCTTTTAAGGTAGTGCTGCACTTCTTGTTAAATTAAGCAGGTGACATTCAATGGCGAATTTGCATTATCCCTAATCATTTCATCTGTCGCTGGGTTTTCCTGTGTAAAGACAGTAAAAAAGAAGGCATTTAATAGACTTGGCTTTTCCTCCTCCTTCTCCAACATTACACCAGGATTATTTCTGAGGGGGGCAACACTTTCAGTTTTAGATTTCTGACTAGTATCTACTATAACCTATTCCTATTACTCTTCTGTACACGCATTTGAATCTTAAATAAACTGTGCGCCTGTCTTCTTCCACCCACTGGCCGTTTACCGAATCATCTAGTGCTGTCTTTTATTAATACGCTTTGTATTGCCTTTTCGTGTGGCTGCTGGTATACTTCTTGTTTTGTTAGTTGTTGTTTGGAGATCAGCATCATCATTACAATTACACAGGACATCATCCAATGTAAGGCCAGAATGATCGTTGCAGTCCACAGGAGAGTACTTTGGCGCAATTCAAAGTAGTGAACAGCAGCTTAGCTGGACAGTTAAAGACCATCATCATAGACAGTGTTCAGCTTTTGCTTATAGTCCCTAAATACAGAAAAATAACACAAGGACGACATGTATGAACTTTGGTGCCAACACCTCAATTGTATTGCACACATTAGAAGTGTAGAATGTGCTAGAATGTATGAGCCTGTTCTACTGCAGGTCATAGATTTAGCACTTTCTAGTTAAACTACGACAACTCAGGCTCAGACCACTTGGTCTGGCTATTCCAGCAGTAGTGTTGAGCGAACCGTTCGGAAAAAGGTTAGTTTGACCATCTTATGTGTATGTCACTGTATTTCCTATTGAATGTCATTTCAAACTTACTCTATGTACTGAACACACTGCTGCCTCTGTGTGCTTGTTTGCCAGCAGGCAGAAACACCATTTTCTAGTGATTTTTCACAGGAAAAGCTGCTAGTTAGATTAGTCTGGGAGGGAGGGGGGGGGGAGTGGCAGCTAGCTTAGGGAATCATACACATAAACAGTTAGGGAGTTTTGTATAGCCTTTGTATAGTGTATAGTTTTGTATAGCTGGCTGCATTTTTGCCCTCTTTATTCAGAGTGCCCAAAAGTTCATTTCTCCTGTTTTGTGGGTCCAGCCACTACAGAAGACAACATCAGCAAATCTGCCATAGAAAGAAATGCAAGTGTTGCAATGTTGCTTCCAGGGTTCTTCTGTAAGACAGCATTAACAGATATTCCATAGAAAGAATTTTTTTTTAATACTATTTACTTGTAGTTACATTTTTTGATAGTACAAAGACACAAATGGTGGTATAAATCCTAGGAAAATTAATAAAATATAACTTTTAATGATACACTAATAAAATATATACAGGGGATAAACACTACACTAACCTAACAGAAAAACTAACCCTATCAAACCTGACTACCTATAGCACATGGGAAGATCGTCCTAAAAAGGACGTTCCCAAACAGGAACCTATCTAAACTGTACCCTAACACTAGCTAGAAAATGTTACTAATAATCCAAATTACAAGATGATAAACTAGTGAAAAAGGAGGGTCCAATATGTACACTAAACATCCCAAACAATGTCTTTAACATCAAACATAACACACCACTTCCAACGCGTTTCCCCCAAAAAAATAAATGGGGTTCATCAGGGAAAATACAGGGTAGTGTACAGATGATAGGTAAATATATAGATTATATCAAAAACTCACGACCCTCATAATCAAAGCCATAATACCGGATTTGCGGTTAAGGTCCAGAATGGTCCAATCAAGGATCCTAATAAACAAAAACATACAACCTGGAGTCCTACATGGCGCAGAAACGGATCCCCAGGAACAATAAACTGCACAGTAGTCAGTGATAGTTGGACAACTAAAGTCCAATAAACCAGATATATGTACGTTTCCCTACAAATAACTTGCTCTAGTCCAGGTGTACTCACCCAAGATTGATCGCCGGTCCACAGTGTACATGCTGGGCAACTGCGCATGTGCGAGACAAGCATATCGCAGGAACAAAATACAGTTCCCGCGATCACTGAAGCGCGTCATATAGCCCGAATCGCGCACGCGCACTAGGTATTCTAAGCGCAATAAACAACAGAGAGATAGCTACCTCTGTGTAAACGATCCACGGACAGGACGCATCACCATAACAACCACGCGCATGCGTACCACAAGCCCGCAAGGTAACAGAAGCCAGGGTAAGACATAACAAAAACAAAATTAACTTTACATATTTGATGTTAGACATATGCAAACAGCAAATTATAAACTCAATGTGGCTTAAAATAAAACCCCCAAATTATGGATAGACAAGGGAGAAACCAATATTCGTCAAAATTTAGTACAAAGCATGACTAGAACAAAGGGAAACAGATACGATAGCTCTGATAACAAAGATAACTAAAAACAACAGAGGATTATACTCAAATATGGCACTGGACAAAGTCAGATAAAGGCAGCAAACGATAAGTTCTCATTTAAGCCACCAGGCTTTAAGGTTTTCAACAGATATATCCATCGAGCCTCACGTTGAAGCAATTTACGGTCAAAATCCCAACCACGCACTGATGGTTTTACGACCTCAACAACCGAAAAAGAGAGAGAAAAGGGATTTGCCATATGTTTGGAATTCATATGGCGTGTGACCTGAGAGTCGCGATGATGTTTGATATCACCAACGTGTTCAAGTATGCGACGTCTAAACTCACGTTTGGTTTTCCCAAAATACATGAGAGAACAGTCACATGTGCATTGGTGTATACCGTATATACTCGAGTATAAGCCAACCCGAGTATAAGCCGAGGCACCTACTTTTGCCACAAAAACCGGGAAAGCTTATTGACTCGAGTATAAGCCTAGGGTGGAAAATGCAGCGGCTACTGGTGAATTTTAAATAATAAAATAGATACCAATAAAATAACATAGGCAGGTTTAATGTCCCCCATAGGCAAGTATAGCAGTTTAATGTCCCCCATAGGCAGATATAGGCTGGTATAGGCAGTTTAATGTCCCCCATAGGCAGGTTATAGGCATGCATAGGCAGTTTAATGTCCCCCATAGGCTGGTATAGGCAGCTATATGTCCTCCTAGGCAGGTAATTGCCCCCATAAGCAGGTATAGGTCCTCATAGGCAGGTTTAGGTCCTCATTGGCCGGCTATAGACATGTATAGGTCGTTATAGGCTGGTATAGGCAGGTAATTGCCCCCATAGGCAGACTATAGGCAGGTATAGGTCCCCCTAGGCAGGTTATAGGCAGTACTAGGCAGGTATAGGCAGGCTATAGGCAGTACTAGGCAGGCTATAGGCAGGTATATGTAGGATTTTAAAACAAAAAAACACCCACTTACCTCGATCCCCGCTGCTCCGTCTCCCTCGTCGCTCCGCCTCCTCACTGTCCGGGCGCTCTCCTCGGTCTTCTCGGCACAGGCGGGTGATGTCATCAGGCCGCACACGCAGAGTGATGACACACGCTGTCTGTGCCGGAAACTCCGGACAGCTGCGAGTCTGTGGCCGTCCGGAGTCCACTGCAGAACAGGGAGCGCTCACTCTCTGCTCCGCAGTGGTTTCTCTTCTCCTGCATGCCCTCTGGAGGAGTCGCATACAGGGGAAGAAATAGCTGACAGCACCTGGGCCACCGCAGTGCCCGGACGCTGTCAGATACTCGGCCTTCAGTTATATGCACTCCCTGAGAAGTCGCATATAGCTGAAGCGTCCCTGTCAGCGCACGGGCGATCACAGCGCCTGAGCACCGACAGTGACTCGAGTATAAGCCGAGGGGGGTATTTTTCAGCACATTTTTTGTGCTGAAAAACTCGGCTTATACTCGAGTATATACGGTAATACCTTTGCTTTTACAATTTGCATAACTTCGCATATCAATATTCTGTCCCGTTGTAAAACATTTGAAAACATTGACAAATGGGCAAGCCTTGCATCCTCCACATTTAAAGGTACCGGTTATCCCAGATGACAGCCATGTATTTGTAGACTTCTGAGATGCATAATGACTGTGTACTAGTAAATCCCCAATACTCTTTCCCTTTCTAAACGTAATACTTGGACGAGATTCAATGAATTCAGAGATATCCGAATCCACATTGGGCAAAGGATCAACATCACGTTTCTGTAGAAAACTTCTCCTCTCACTATCCCGTGCAAAGTTGTATGCCTCGGATAAGACGCCTCAAATGTTTTACAACAGGACGGAATTTTGATATGCGAAGTTATGCAAATTGTAAAAGCAAAGGTATTATATACCAGTGTACATGTGAATGTCCTCTCATGTACATTGGGAAAACCAAACGTGAGTTTAGACGTCGCATACTGGAACACGTTGGTGATATTAAACACCATCGTGACTCTCCCGTCGCGCGCCATATGAATTCCAAACATATGGCAAGTCCCTCCTCTCTTTCCTTTTCGGTTGGAGAGGTCGTAAAACCATCAGCACGCGGTGGTGATTTCTATCGTAAATTGCTCCAACGTGAGGCTCGATGGATATATCTGTTGAAAACCTTAAAGCCTGGTGGCTTAAATGAGAATTTATCGTTTGCTGCCTTTATCTGACTTTGTCCAGTGCCATATTTGAGTATAATCCTCTGTTGTTTTTAGTTATCTTTGTTATCAGAACTATCGTATCTGTTTCCCTTTGTTCTAGTCATGCTTTGTACTAAATTTTGACGAATATTGGTTTCTCCCTTGTCTATCATAATTTGGGGTTTTTTTTTTAAGCCACATTGATTTTATAATTTCTGTTTGCAATATGTCAACATCAAATATGAAAAGTTATTTTGTTTTTGTTTTGTCTTACCCTGGCTTCTGTTACCTTGCGGGCTTGTGGTACGCATGCGCGCGGTTGTTATGGTCACGCGTCCTGCCTGTGGATCATTTACACAGAGGTAGCTATCTCTCTGCTGTTTATTGCGCTTAGAATACCTAGTGCGCGTGCGCGATTCGGGCTATATGACGCTCTCTATGACGGATCTAAACCATTAGCATTGAGATTATCACTGCTGTCTATGACGAACACGCAGCGGCGTTCAGATGAGGGATCGCCACTGCATGTTTCAAAAGTGCAGCTCGGCTCCGTCATGAAGCCTTTGTCCTGAGAACCCATTTCTCTACTAATGGAGTGTGGTGCATATACCTTTATTACTGATTGCATAACAGTGTGGATTATACTTCAGCATGATCTGTTTTATGCATTGCTCTTTCCTTGCCTCCTCTGAAGCATCCCAACTGCCCACAGAGATAAGTTTCAGTTCCTGGGCCCCGATCTGGGCTCACCAAATGTAGGTCACTTATAATGCTAGGCATCTTTTTTGGCCCCCTAAAAGACCAGGGCGTAGGTGCTACCTGTTCAATCTGTACCACTCTGTAGCACCTGCCACTATTATATTAATTCAGTCTCGCAGAGTTGTGGGCCTTTATATTGTAGCAGATTAGGAAACAATAGAGTTGCAAGAACATATAGGTGAACTCTGGATTTTTTGATTATGGATAAAAAATGGTCACACTTATAGACAAACTAAAATAAGGCTATGTCTACACTGCAGTGGACAAAAAACGACCTGAAAACGAATTACTAAAAAAGTTCATGAAACTGAGTTTTCTGTCCACTGCCTGTCAAAAGCAGCTGAAAAAACATCGTTTTTTGGCGTTTTTTTTTCATTTTTTGGAGCGTTTTTGCTCTGCTTTTTAATTTGTATGCACAAATTAACCCATTGATGAAAAACTAAACCCCACAGGTGGATTTAACAATTTAAGTAGTCACTTCCTTTAGATCACTGTAGCCATTTTGAGCACATTGTCCTTTGTGTGCTGCTGTGTGCTACTGCTTTATTAAATTTTGCACCAGATTCATGCACCAAAATCCACAAAAACCCACATTATCTTTGCATACAGCAAGATAACTGTATTAGCATCAAAATCTGTAAAGAAAAGGGAAATTTTGGGCCCCCAAAACCCCAAAAAAAAACGCATTATTGCCCCAAATTCGTAAAAAAAAAATATTTTTCGCGTCAGACGCTAGATAAGTTTTTTAGCGCCAAAATTTTTAAAAGATATTGATCTTAGCCCCCAAATCCCTCAAAAAACGGATTCTGGCGCCGAAATCCGTAAAAAATGTTTTTTATTTGCATCAAAAGCTAGATCAAATTTATTAGCGCCAAAATCTTTAAAGATACGGATTAGCCCCAAAAGCCATAAAAAACGGATTTCTTTGCGCCAAAATCCGTAAAAAAAACCTTATTTTTGGCGTCCATAAGACGAGATAAACGTTATTAGCGCCAAAATCTGTAAAAAAAAATAATTTAGGGGCCAAAAAACGTAAAAAACGGATTCTTGCGCCAAATCCGTAAAAAAAACGTATTTTGGCGTCAGAAGCGAAAAACGTTATCAGCGGGAAAATCTGTAAAAAAAATTATTTTAGTGCCAAAAAACGTAAAAAAAAACGGATTTTTACGCCAAAATCCGTTTTAAAAAAAAAACGGAATTTTTTCCGTCAGAGGCGAGATACGTTATTAGCGCCAAAATCTGTCAAAAAAATTCTTTTAGTGCCAAAAAACGTAAAAAACTGATTTTTGCGCCAAAATCCGTAAAAAAAACTTATTTTTGGCGTCAGAGGCGAGATAACGTTATTAGCGCCAACATCTGTAAAAAAAAATAATTTTAGTGGCAAAAAACATAAAAAATGGATTCTGGCGCCAAAATCCGTAAAAAACGTATTTTCAGCATCAGTAGCAAGATAACTTTATTAGCGCCAAAATATGTTTAGAAAAGGATTTTAGCATCATAATCTGTAAAAAAAAAGATTCTTGATGCCAAAAATCTGTAAAAAACGTATTTTTAGCGAAAAAATATGAATTGCGCAAAAATCGTTAGCGGCCAAGGCATGATCATTTATTACAAAGGGTACAAAAAAGGGCTCATCAGACACTTGTATGCAAATTGATCAGGTATAACCTTTATTAACACCCACTATAGGTGAACTTGGGTCTCCTGGGAGGGTTTTCATTGAAAAAACGTGGCAAAAAAACGCCCGCGAAAACGCGCCAAAAAGACGTCCGGCGCTTTCCATAGACTCCTGTAGTAAATTTTCTGCCCTGCTCTGGCATTTTTTAGAGCATGTTTGCAAAATACGACAGTAAAAAAAAACGAGCAGAAAAAAGAAGCTCAGTGTAGACAGCAGGAGGGGTTTACAATAGAAGTCTATGGGAGATGATTACAGTCGTTTTTCCAAACGTTTTTTTAGAAAACGAAAAACGCTGAAAAAACTGAACGTTTTTCTGTGCAGTGTAGACATAGCCTAACTCAAAAAACAGTTGTACTTTTCAAGTCTTTTAATGAGCACATCTAGTAAACATTTATTGTCCATGAAAATTTGTTTTGGTTCACAAGTTCATCAATGTTGTGCATGCACAGCTCTCTTCAGGTCATGGCACAGCATCTCAACAGGTTATCAATCATTCTTGAAATAATTTGTCTGCTTTGGGTCATCATCTTGTTGCATGATCTTCAGCCTGATGTCATGAACATCTCCCGTTGAACTTTCCTGTAAAATGTTTTACTGCACTTTTCAGTTCATTATTATTCCACAATCGCAAGGCATCTAGGTCTGGAAGCAGCAAAGCAGCCCCAAATGGAACTACATAAAACCATAATTTATTAGTTTCTTTAGTGTATGGAAGCCAACATCTTCAGAATAAGGGGTTATGTGCCAGCTTTGTTTTCTTAGAATATTTTAATAGCCTATTGAAATACATTCAACATAAAAGTTGGCCTGTATAAAAAAAATGCTTTATTTTTTTGTTTTGAGCGTTATTATCGACAAAGTTAAAATCGGCACGTTTTTATGTTGATAAAAATTTTTAGATCATGCGTAATTTAGGTTAAAATTGTGCACTTTATTAAGATGCGCCTTTTCCCCTTCCCTGTCTTTTTGGCGGCAGCAAATCAGCTTCAAAATGGCGGGGGTTTGAGATGTGTGTGGACGTCATGACTGGGATGTGTATGGTTGGATTGCTGGGAAAAAATCACATGACCTCGTTTTACATGAAAAAAGCCCTTCCTGTTCACCCTCAGTGTTCCGGGTTTCATAGCATTTAGGACGTGCGCTCTCCCCTGTGCCAAAGCTCAGCAAAATTATTTATTTCTTCACAGAGAAACCTTACTTTAGCTGTGACCCTTTAAACTTAGTTAGATTAGAGATTGGAAGATTTTATGTGTTGGTGGGAAAATTTTTAAAAGGAGATCTACCGCTGAAAAGTCACGGGGGGTTGGGAGGGGGGGGGGGGGGGGCGAGGGGCCTGCGGGCTAAAAAAACAAGCTTTTATAAAGATACTGGAAAAAAGTTCACCAAGATTAGTGGAATTGCACTGCAATAGCTTTTTTTATTAACATTTTTTATATTGAAATTTTTTCCTGAATTTTGGGGCAGCCCTGAATTATTTTAGGTTACACATTTTTT
Organism: Phyllomedusa bahiana; assembly: GCA_025379985.1. Taxonomy (NCBI): domain Eukaryota; kingdom Metazoa; phylum Chordata; class Amphibia; order Anura; family Hylidae; genus Phyllomedusa; species Phyllomedusa bahiana. The sequence goes on along the minus strand of JAODAL010015369.1, from coordinate 19,794 downwards.
CTAGTAACTGCAGGTCTCTTTGTGAGGTGCAAAATCCATTTTTATTATCATATACATTTCGATAGGGTTCATTTCAATTTTGCCCATTCCACTTTGGTTGTATATCCACCTTGAGTTAAAATTAGAATCCAGCAATTTTGTGTCGCACGGGGTTGATAGGTCCCCAAAAATCCTTGTTTTTATTAAATAATTTCGAAGTGTTTTTTGATTTGGGGAAAATTACAGCTTTGTTCTTTGAGGACCTTGCACTTAATGGAATCTGCAATTTTTTGTAGTCCAACAGTGAATTGATAGGTGCCAAAAAAATCCCTTTTATTTCCCGAAATCATTACAGATACGTGTTTTTTGACTTTGGGCCATACAGCTTTGTTCATTGAGGCCCCTTGACTTAAATGGAATAAAAAAAAGGGGGGCCCAAAATTTTGTAGTCCCCCCCCCCCAAAAGGGATTTGGGCCAAGGGTAAAAACCAAAAATACCTTTTTTAAATTTTATCCAAAAAATCCCCATTTCAAAGTACGTGTTTTTTTTCCCAAATTTGGGCAGGGCCCCGCCCTTTTGTGAAAAAGTTTTTTTTCTACTTTAAAAAGGTTATTTTAAAATTTGTTTTTTTTACCCGGGCCAATTTTTTGTTTGGTTAAAAACCCAAGTGAAATAATTAAGGTCCCAAAAAATACTTTTTATTATCCGAATACTTACAGTACGTTTTTTTTGCTTTGGCGCCTACGCTTTGTTCATTGGGCACCTTGAAATTAAATGTGAATACAGAATTTTTTGTAGTCACCACGGGGTGAATTGAAAGGTGCCAAAAATACCTTTATTATAAAAACAAAAGTTAGTGTTTTTGCCTTTTCCCCAGTCCAGATTTGTTGATAGGCCATTGCAGTTAAATTTTAAATCCAGCAATTGTGTAGTTACCAAGGGAAATTTGGATAGGTGGCAAAAAATACTTTTTTATTTCCGAATACTTAAGATAGTGTTTTTTGACTTTGGGCACTACGCTTTTTAATTGGGACTTGCATTTAAATGTGATAAGAATTTTGTGTCACCACAGGTGAATTAAAAAGGGCCCAAAAAAACCTTGTTTATCGAATCATTTCAGTAGTGTTTTTTCACTTTGGCCAGGGCCGCTTTTTTGATGATTCTTGAGTTAAATTTGAATACAGAAATTTTGTAGTCGCCAAGGTGAATTGTAGGTCCCAAAAAAAAATACCTTTTTTTTATCGAATACATTAAGAAAAGTTTTTTTTTGTTTGGCGCATACAGCTTTGTTTGAAAAAACCTTGCACTTAAATGTGAATACAGCAATTTTGTAGTCACCACAGGTGAATTGAAAGGTGCCAAAAATACCTTTTATTATCCGAAATCATTACAGTATTTTTTTTGCACTTTTGCCCAGTCAGATTTTTTTATGGGCCCACCTTGCAGTTAAATTTGAATCCAGCAATTGTGTAGTTAACAGGTGTTTTGTAGGTGCCAAAAAATCCCTTTTATTATCCGAATTACATTTACGTTTGTGTTTTTTGACTTTGGGCCACTAAAGCTTTGTTTTTGAGGCCCCTTGCACTTAAATGGGGAATACAGCAATTTTGAGACCCAGGTGAATTGAAAGGTCCCAAAAAAATACCTTGTTTTATCCGAATACTTTTAGATAGTGTTTTTTCCTTTGGCGAGGCCAGTTTTTTGATAGATCTATTTTTTGCTTTAAAATGTGATACAGCAATTTTTGTTTTGTTTGAGGGAATTTGAGAATGCTGTGATTTGCCGTCTTTTAATAAGGACTTTTCCCAAAACTCTTCCATTTTTTTAAAAATTTTTTCTTTCTGAAATGGGTAAAAATGCAGGTGTAAGCGGCAAAGAGAGGGGTGGACATGGAGGTAGAGGCGAGAGAAGGTGTCCTTCCCCGTGGGGCGAAACTCGCTTCCAAGCGGACGGGTTGAGGACCGTCGGGCCCTGTCATCGCGGGGTCGGGCCCTTGAATTCAGTAAGAACGCGCGCCAACTTCCCTTCAGGGGTTTTAATGAACCTGCACCCAGCAGTCTTACCTCTGTCCTCCAGTAAAAAGCCACAAATGTCGTCATCAGCATCTGCCAAAAATGAAGCAGCCCAAATGTCAACTCGTGTCCCACCCACTGTGGATCCCCCTTTTTGAAGACCTCTTTGTGACAAAATGCGTTGGGGTCAGAAGGATGTCAAAAGATCAAGAGGCCAAGAGGATGATTTTCTTGCTCTGACGCCGTTATGATCCCATCAAGGGGGAGAAAAAAGCCGGTCAATCGGCAAAAAATCCGGGCGGTCGGCAAACGCCTTGCAGCCTCTTGCTTGAAACCCCTCAGTTCCTGGTGCAAAATGTCGGGAAACGCCCCAAGTCCCCCTGTGTTGATGATGTGAGACAATTGCGGTCCAACGGGGTCTTTCGCGAATTTCTACGCTTCATCACTGGACGGGAGGAAGACGTTGGGGTAGTGTCAGTACGGGTTCCACCTCAAAAAGGGAGAGGGCGGGGTCCAGAAATCCGCTGTATGTTTCCCCCAGCCATGGTCAGCGCAAACCCGTCCTCGTTATCGCCGTAAAAAAAAGGTCCAGGACCTTCAACCCGGGCCCCTTCTTTGAGCAAGCTCTGATTCACCCAGCGATGTCATATGCGCCTTTGCCGTAAATGATAAGTGAGGCAAAAACCTTAGGGTTAAACCCCCAAAATGTTAGTCACATGCAGCGAATGCAGTTGAAAATGGGGGGAACACTTGGCCAAAAAAGGCCAGACCGACGCGGGCCCCCAACCACTTACCCCTCTGTCTCCGCCTCCTCCTCCTCCCCCACCACCAAGCGTTTCTCAGCTGCCCTGTCTCTAGAGTCATGATCAGGGATCAGCCTCCGTCAGCCTCCACCGTCGGCCCCCCCCCCCCACCACCAGCACCACCAGAGACCCCTCCTACCCCCCTTTTGTTCCCCGTTTTACGACCCGCCGCCGTACAGCGGCCAGTTAGGCCAGCCTTTGTTTCCCGGTTTGGGAGCAGAAGAAAAAATTTAACCAAACCCTCCCAAGCCCCAAAAACCTGAAAGTCGGGGTTGCCAGGCTTTTGGCCTTGGAAATGTTTCCTTTCCCCTCTGGTGGACAAGATGGGTTCGCCACTCTGGCCCTTTCCTGCCCCAATACCAGTGGAAACAGGCATTTCTTTGCCGAAAAGCCGTCCCCGCCCGGTCAAAGCATGTCATCTAAAATTTTCAAGCGCGTTTGTTTATTTGTGGCCCCAAAAGTCCATTGCCAAACCGACACATGGACTAGTAAAACGGCCAGGGGTGGCTGGGGGGTGTCTTGGGGGGTGAGGTGGGTTCAGGCTCGGCGCAAACCCTTCCAAAAACCCCAGGGTTTTTTGCGGGTTCTTTCCCCCCAAAGGGGTGTTTAAAATTTAAATTTTTTGGAGACCCCTCCCCCAAGGTAGGAGGGTGGGCGGCTCCCGAAACGAGACCGAGCGCTGGTGGGTGCCATAACCTTGTGCCCGGCAAGGTGGTGTGCGATACGGGCGAAAATTGCTGGCCGCCCTTAAGATCGGTGGCTGGAGCCTCCCTTGCCTGGCCATGTAAAGAACCTTGTCTCCAGAAATTTCTAAAGAGCTACCCGGGTTTTTTGAATTTCCTGCTGAGGAAGGTCGAATTCTAAGTTCGCCACTTTCCGTTGCCCCCTGCTTCATCCGCCCCGGCTGCGTTTGCACGTCAGCTCGGCCTCCCGCAACCTTCATTGTTGAAGGGCAACAGCTGGTTCCACCCCCAAAATGCTCCAGCGATTGTGGCAGCGGCAATGCCATTACAAGTACGAAGTGACACATGGCCTGACAAAAACAGCGTCGGACCTCGGGGGGTTGGCCCCGAGAGTGGAGCAGGTGAAAGAGTCTGACCATCCTTGCCAGTTTTGAAGAAGCCCCCCCAAATGGTTTAGTGCGGAGTTTTCCCTTGTCAGCATGGCATTGTGGTGATTTAGTTCTGGGAACGATCGTTGGAAATTGAAAAACGGGGCCCCCCCAGCGACGGAGGAGGGGACGGACACAGATGGGACAGGAGCCTTTCTTCCGTCCGAATCCCAAGGGCCCCCACAGTTTTCCAAAATTTTTTCGGTCTTCTTGGAGTGGTTGGGTTCCAGGGTAGTCAAGGCAGGCATCGCTTCAGGGTGGTCATTGGAGGCAAGTAGGGCTGTTTGAAGCCCCGTGCCCGGAGGAAGGGAGGGGAGGAGGAGGAGGTATTCCTAGACACGCGTTAACCGACGTCCCTGCCTTGGAAAGAGGTTGCGCGAAATTTTAGGCAGGGGGAGGAAAATGGGAAGATCAGTTTGCTAGTGCCCTCGACCCAGAGGCTTGGGAAATCAGGCCCCCCATCTTACATGGTGCTTGGATGCCCCTTTTTTTCCCAAAATGTCCCCGCATTAAGGCCCAAAACAAAAAGAACAAAGTTTTTGGGTGGCAACCTCGGGTCCCCCCGGTCAAAAAAAAAATTTAACTTTTCCCTTTCCCCCCCCAATAGAGTTAAAATGGGAAAGGAGCCTGCGATTGTAAAAAGGAACATCTGTTTGGTTGCTTCACGTTCCCCAAATGTCCGGTTTTGGAACAAAAATGCGGTGACAGCAGTAGAGTGCCCCGTAGCCATAGCGGCGGCGCGGCAAGTGGGAAAAAGCCTAATGGGGGGAACCTCTGGCAATTTTTATTTACCACCTCACCAAGCATGCAATTCAGGGACAAAAATCAAACACGAGATCAGCTTAAGATCATGGGACGACTTCTGGGTTCAAAACCATGTTTTTGATGTGTTCCGGGACCCCAAAGACTTCTGGGTATCCAAATGGGGATGGCCCGAGCTGGTGCAGCCATAGAGGTGTTGTTGCCCAGCAGCCAGCGTCATTTGAGGCGGCCTTCAGCAAGCTGGAGGAGTCATTACAGACAAAAAGCACCGGTTTTTCCACAGATAATGTGGATCTTTGACTTTTTATCAAGATGAATCAGGCCCGGATCTTGATGATGTTGTGGCCCCAATTGCGAGGTCACCCATTTTGTTGCCGGGGCTTTTCTTCACATTCCTCTTTAAACAGAAAAAGGTCTCTTGAAAAATTTTTTTTAAAATGATAATTTTTTACTGCAAAATTTTTTTCTCTTTTCCCAACTTAATTTTTGTGGTTTTTCGGGGAGGAGACTTAAAAAAAGCAAGGTTTCTGACAACACGTATTCCATTTACTCACTTTTTTTTTAGAAGTTTTCGCTTTTTCAAAGGGGTTTTGAGGTTGTTGTGTGAGTACGCTATAAATTTTGGTCCTTTGGAAAAAAAAGTGGCTTTTTTTGTGGCTTTATCCCCCACAATTTTTATATGGCTGAGGGAAGTCATATTTTTTAATTTTTTGGGAAAGTTTTTTGTGAGTACACATTTAATCATGTCCTTTTTGAAAGAAAAGTGGGTTTTAAGTGGCATTTCTCCCTACAATTTTTAAGTGGCTGAGAAGTCATTTTTTTTAATTTTTTTTTGGGCTTTGGCTGCGAAAAACAGAATATAATGGCCTTTTAAAAAAAAATTGTTTCTAAAAGTTTTTCTTCACAATTTTTTCAAAGTGGCTAGGGGTCATTTTATTTTTTTGGGCATTTTCTGTGAATGCAGCATATACAGGGCCCATTATAAAAAAAAAAAATTTTTTAACAGACATTTGTTCTTAAATTGTCCAAAAATGGCTCAAGGGTCATGCTTTGGGGAAATTTTTTTTGGGGGGGTTTTTGCTGTGAATGCAAAACTATATAAGGTCCCATTTTTAAAAAAAAAAGTTTTTTTTCTAAAAAGAATTTGTTTTCCAATTGTAAAGTGGTAAGGGTCATGCTTTGAATTTTTGGGGGCATTTTGCTGGCATCAGTTACTACAGGTCCCATTTAAAAATTTTTTTGTTTCTAACAGAATTTTTTTTTCCAAAAATTTTCAAGATGGGGGTCAAGGGTGATGGTGCTGTCAGAAACAGGATAGGGTAGGACACTGTTAATGGACAATATTGCAAAATGACTTGTTTTTGCAAGTTTTTAACATAGCTTTTTAAAACCCCCGTATTGAGAAAAACCCATTTAATACAATTAAAAAAAAGGGAAAAAAAGACTGGTGGGATTCCATCCCCTTTTTTAAAAAAGTGTTTTTAGAATTTTAAAAAACTAATAATTTTCATGTACAAAATGCTGGGGAAAAAAATTTCCTGAAGTGGGGGGGTACGGGAAAAAAATTGACCAGAGAGGTTTTTTCAGAGGACATGGAGTATGGAGCACGGACAAAGAACAAAGACAGAGACAATTTCTCCCCGCAGTTTAGTAAAAGAGAAAAAAAATGAAAGAAAAAGGGCACCTGGGTGGGAAAAGGAGCGTTAACCCCCGTATTTCCAAGTGAAGCTTATTGGTCCGACTCTACGGGGGGCAAAACCCACCAGGAAAGGGACAGTATATGTCCGTAAAAATAAAATGGGGGTTGAAAGACTCCTTTTTCCCGGGACTTTTTAATCTGGGGTATGAGGTTTTGGGTCATGCTGTGGCCCCGGGGCAGGGATAGTAAGTCCCGTGAAAAAAAATTTGGGGTTTAAAGATCCTTTTTCCGGCACTTTTTAATTGGGGTCATGCGGGTTTGGGGGTATGCTGTGGGCCAGGACAGGGATAGTCTATTCCAGTGAAACTAAAAATTTTGGTTTTTGGTTTTTAAAGACTTTTTTTTTCCGGCACTTTTTAAATGGGTTTTTGGGGGTCTGGGTTTGGGGTCTTTCTGTGGCCCCCGGGCAGGGGATGTCAATGTCCGTTAACTTAAAATGGTGGTTTAAAGGGCTCCCCTTTTCCCGGCCTTTTTAAAATTGGGGGTCATGCAGGTTTGGGGTCTGCTGTGGCCCAGGACGGATAGTTAAAAGTCCAGTGAAACTAAAATGGTGGTTGAAAGCCCCCTTTTTCCGGGGCCTTTTTAAATTTGGGGGGCATGCAGGGTTTTTGGGTATGCTTGGCCCAGGGCAGGTTTTTGTCCAAAAAGTGGTGAAAACTTTTAAAATGGTGATTGAAAAGGGACTCTTTTTCCCCCCACTTTTTAAATGTGGGGGTCATTTTTGGGAAAGGGGGGCTCATGCTGTGGCCCCCCAGGGGAAAGGTATATCAATGTCCAGTTAACTAAAAATTGGTTTAAAGACTCCCTTTTTCCGGCACTTTTTAATTGGGGGTCATGCAGGTTTTTGGGGCTCATGCTGTGGCCCCGGGGACAGGGTTATTTTAATGTCCAGGAAACTAAAATGGTGGGTTTAAAAAGACTCCTTTTTCCGGCCTTTTAAATTGGGGGCTGAAGGTTTTTGGTCATGCTGTTCCAGGACAGGGGATATTCAATGTCGTTCAAGTAAAATGATGGTTTCAAATATACTTCCTTCTGGGACTTTTTAATTTGTGGGGGTTTTGGGAGGTTTAAGGGTCTTTCTGTGGTAAAAGAAAGGGATAGTGAATGGTGAGTGTTTTTTTTTTTTTGGCTTTATAACCTAAGTGTGTTGCCCAAAATGTAGACTATCCATTTGCTGTTGTGGATTTTAATTTCAGCTTCTCCAGCATTTTTGGGTGTAAGAATGAAGGTGTTGTTGCTCTCCCCTAGATTTATGGTTATCGATAAAAATCTATCATCGACCCTGAATTTTCTTGTCGATGAGGTCGACTACGACCATTGACCCATGTCGTGGCCAAAATAATCGTCAAAACTGTATTTCTAAAAAGAAAGGAGAAAGTAAATGAGTAAATGTAGTATATGAGGTGGACAAGGGCCCCTTCCCGAAATTTTCTTGGTTGCATTGTTTGGCTACAATGGGCAGCTTCCCTTTTTGCCCAAAAGGTTTGTCATTGTTAATTTCTTGCCTAAACTGTGGTAGTTTCTTCAGGGCACTTCTGTCAAGTAATTGCAGGTTCCTTTTCTCAGTAGCAATATTAAGCTTTCTCTAAAGATTTACAATTGGATTGCTATCAGGACTAATTTTTGTTTTCCTTCTTAACCTTTCTTGCACACAAGATGTGTTCTTTGGGTTTTTATGCTGCTGTAGGACCTTTTTTGCTGGACTTAGATACAGCTCTCATGGGAGCACATTTCACTTTAAAATGCTTTGAAAACCCTATAATTTCATTGTTCCTGTAACATGTTAAGGCCATCTGTACCAGAAGCAGCAAAGAAGCCCAACAACATTGCATGATGTTTTGATGTCTATCAACATAATGCTGGCAGGTATTGCCAAAGAATTCTAGTTTAGTTTTATCTGTCCATGTCTATGTTCAGTCACTGTTTTTATTTGCCTTTCTTTAAGCAGATGGATGTTTCAAAGCCTCATCCATAATATTTTGTTCAGTGTGTGAATTCTTTGCCACACTAGCTTTTGCATGATTCTCTTTTCAATTTTCCTCCTACTACCATATCCTGGATGATCCTTAATTATTTCATGCGTAGAAAACTTCTTGATAACATTTCAAACTATTGAAGCTGGAATGTCAAGGTTTTTGGAGATAATCTTGAACCCTTCACACTGCTTGTGCCTGGTGATAACATTTCTAGTCTGCTCAGGCAGCACTCTTGTCTTTGATATTGTGAATAAGGAACAGGGAATAACATTGGCCTTATTAAGTATCAAAACCACTAACTGACCCCTTTCCGATGCTGCCGTGTTTGGTTATATTTTGTTGGACTTTTCATTCCCTGCCTTCAAAGACCCATAACTTTTTTATTTTTCTATTAACATGTATGAGAAACCCAAAACACATTGGGCGACATGTATGAAGGAAGGCGTGTCGAAGTGATTAGTCGAGTCTGATTTCCAGAGTATAATGTGCCTGATGTATGAAACTGGTTTTTGTGTGTTCATAAATGGTGTGTAAAGTTCAACGCGCCTCGCCTTTGTGTTAGGCGCATTACGGAACTTAGGCGAATAAGTAATGCGCCTAACATGTATTAAGGTTATAGACAGGCTGGAAATAAGAGAAGTCATTAGAATAGCATGTCAGTGAATAGAAACTATGGTACTGATCCTGCTTAGAAGACCACAGGTCCCAGTAATACCTGTGCAGTGCTGGCTCTTGCTGTATGTAGAATAAAGGGTGAGAGCAGCAAAAATAAATGTCAAATTTGATGTAGTAAAAATGTAAAATATAAATATCTAAACAACATAATCAGTGGGTTATTTAATGTAAAATTAGTTTAAGATTCTATGAATTTTAAATAAATTTTATCGAAGATATTTCTATATTTTAGGGATATTATATATTTTTATATTAATTTTATATGATCACATTTTTCATCAAATTTAAATAATTAAATTTTCTACAGTTTGAAAATTTAAAAAATTACTTTTATTTTTTAAAAGGTGTAATTTAGAAAAAGGGGACTTTTTTGCCCTTAAAACAATCTAGTTCACTTCGACCCCTCACTCGGGCGGGACCACTTAAAATAGTCTCCCTTTTGGAGCGTAAGCGCCTATTTTGCCAAACCACATTAAAAAGTGTCTAATTTTTACGAATGTGGTGTGAAAAACGTCCAAAAAAAACCCCCCAAAACCTCATCATGTTAACACTTTTAAAAGTGTCGTGTCTTCAACAATCCCTAACACATTCATTAGGTGCATTAGACATAGTAGCAGGCTCACTTAGGTGCATTGTACACCAGAAAAGCGGTGAATAACCCTTTCATACATGTCGCCCATTGTGTTGTGGAAAATGGATAAAAAATAAGCCATTGTCCCATTTTTAAGTGGGTTTTAATTTTACATTTTAATTTTACTGTTTGGTATAAATGATGTTATCTGTTTTCTGCAGGTCAGTATGATTTAAGTAATACCAATATTTTCATTATGTTTTAGCACTTTTAAACTAATAAAAGCTTTTTAAACAATAACTTTTTTAATGTTCCATCTATGGACCGGAGTTTTGTTATTTTGATGTCCCTTAAAATTTTTTAAACCATTTATTTTCCCAATCTTTTTGGGAAAGAAAAGTGCCCAAAAATTTCCAACAAGTTGGGGGTTTTTCTTTTTTTATTTTCAGGGAATTTCACCATTCATAGTAGATAAAGTTAAAATTTTAAAATTATATGGGAAAAAAATTAAAGACTTTTTTTGGGAATTGTTTTTTTAAACGACAAAGTTGAAATCGGGAAAGGGTTTTTTAAATGGTGTTTCCAATTTTCCAGATCATGCAAAAATTAAAAAAAAAAAATCAAAGCATCATCTATTAAGATCGCGCCTTTTTGGGCGCTTTCCTGAAATTTTTGGGGGCGGCCAGAAAAATCAGTTTACAAAAATAGACAGGTGACATGGTTTGTGCAACTCATGCCGGGGAAGTTTTAGGGGGTTTCAAATTGCTGGAAAAATCACATGACCTTTCTTTTTACAAAACAGTTTTTTTCCTGTTTCAGCCTCATTGTCTCCCCACTTTCCCCCATAAAAAAAGGGACCTGCGCCTTTTTTGTCCAAAAAACTCACGAAATTAGTCTATTTCTTCACAGAAAAACCTCTACTATTAGCTGGTTTCCATCCAATTTATTTAGATTAGAGATTTGAAAAATTTTTTAAGGGTGGGTTTAGCTAGAGAATTTTAAAGCAGCATCTACCGCTGTAAATTCACGGCGGTGGGACGGGGGGGGGGGGCCCCCGGGCGAACACAGACAACTCTAAACAAAAAAAGAACATTGGATAAAAGTTACCAAGACCTTTTTTGGGAGACATTGTAGTGGAATATCTTAAATTTTTAAAAAGTTTGCTTTGAAATATTTCCCCGGTTTTTTGGGGACCCCGAACTTATATTGGATAAACATCTTTCTAGTAACTGCAGGGCTCTTTGTTTGCTGCGAAAAAATCCAAATTTTAAACAGTATACATTTCAAAATAAGGTGTTTATTTTAATTTTTTTTGGACTGTTTTATTATATCCACCTTGCACTTAAATTACAATCCGCAATCTTGTAGTCAGCACAGGGTTTTTTTTGCCAAAAAAAACCGTGTATCGTACGAAAAAAAAACACAGTTACTTTTTTTTGACTTTTGCGCACCCAGTACTGTTCTTACCACATCTAGTAAATCTTTAAAACAGCAATCTATATTCACCAAGGGGAATTTTAAAGGTGCAAAAAATACCGTTTATATCAAAAAAATAACAGTTACGGTTTTTTTTTGACTTTTGCGCACCCAGTCCTGTTCTTTGACGAAACATTTTTACGTAAATCTTAAAACAGAAAATTCTATATTCACCACAGGTAATTGAAAGGTGCAAAAAATACCGTTTTTTATATCAAAACAAAACATTTACGATTTTTTTTGATTTTTTGCGACCCCCAGTACATTTTCATTGACGCAGAAATCTACAAAAATTTTAAAAAACAGCAATTCAAATATTCACCACGGGTAAAAATTGAAAGGTGCAAAAAAAAAACATTTAATTATATCAAAACATAACAGTTACTGTTTTTTGCCCTTTGGGCGCCCCCCCAGTACTGTTCTTTACGCAGAAATTTTACGAAAATCTTAAAACAGAAATTTTCCTTAAAATTCACCAAAATTAATTAAAAGGGTTTCAAAAAAATACCTTTTTATTATATCAAAACATAACAGTTACGTTTTTTTTTGAACTTTGCCCCACCCAGTATTTTTTTCATTGACGCAGCATCTACTAAATCTTAAAACAGCAATTCTATATTCACCACAGTAAAAATTGAAAGGGGGAAAAAAATACAGTTTTATTATTTTAAAAAACCCAAACATTTTAACGGGGTTTTTTTACTTTTGGGCCACCCATACTTTTTCAATTAAACCAACAACAAACGAAATTCTTAAAACAGCAATTTAAAATTAATTCACCACAGGTAAAGGAAAAAAAGGGAAAAAAATTTACAGTTTTATTTTTATAAAAACCCAAAACATTACGTTTTTTTTTGACTTTTGCGCCTCCAGTACTTTTTCAATTGAGGGCCGCATTTTACGAAAACTTAAAAACAGCAATTTTTATAAAACACCACAGGTAAAAGGGAAAAGGGGTTCAAAAAAAACCTTTTTAAAATTATATCAAAACATAACAGTTAGGGGAGTTTTTTTGATTTTTGCCACCCATACTTTTTCCATTAAAAGGGCAGCATCTACAAAAATTTTTAAAAAACAGAATTCTATTTTAAACCAACAGGTAAAATTAAAAAGGAAAACAAAAAAAAATTTTAAGTTTTTTTTTCCCAAAACAAAACATTACGTTTTTTTTGACTTTTGCGCACCCCAGAAAGTTCTATTGACGCAGCATCTACGTAAATCAAAAACAGCAATTCAAAATATTCACCACGGGTAAAATGAAAGGTGAAAAAAAAATTGTTTATTATTCAAAACATAACATTTAAACGGGGTTTTTTTTGACTTTTTGCGCACCCAGAACTTCATTAACGCAGAAAACTACGTAAATTTTAAAACAGAAATTTTCAAATTTTCCCACGGGGGGAATTTGGGAAAAGGTTTCAAAAAAAACATTTTATTATTTTCAAAACTAACAGATACGTTTTTTTTTTTTTTTGGTTTTTTTGCCCGGGTTCCAGTTTTTGTTGTTTAGAACCCCTTTTGCATTTAAAATTTTTAATCCACAATTTTTGGTTTTGATTAAGGGTTTTTGAGAATAGCGGGTGATTTCCTTCCTTTTAAAAAGGACTTTCCAAAACAATTCCCATACCTTCTAAAATTTTTTATATTTCGGGAACATGGGAGCGAAATGCAGGGGGTTTAAAGCGACAAAAAGGGGGGTACAAAAGGGGGAAGAGGTCCCAAGAGAAGGTGCTCCTTCCAGGGGCGGGCGACAACACCCAAGCCAGGGGGATCGCAGTTTGCGGGAACTCGGGCCCTTTGCCTGGGCGGGTTTCGGGGCCCTGTGAATCTAAGTAACGAACATCGTGGGCCAATCTGTCCTTCATTTGTTAAACCAAACCACACACACACCTCCTTTTCTCCTCGGCCTCCCACCCCAAAAGTCGCATCAGAAACCATCGCATCCCCCCAACATAAAAAGCACCCCAAAAAGTCAACCTTTAAAACCCAAACCACTGTGGAAAATCCTTTTGGTTCTGAAGACCCCTTTGATGACAAAAAAATGTTTTTGGGGTTTCAAAAAGGCATTTTAAAAAAAACAAGGGGAATAAATTTATTCGGGCTCTGACGCCCATTTTACTGAAGGCCCTTTCAGAGGGGGTGAAGGAAGCCTTCAATCGGGCCAAAAATCACGGGCGGTCCGGCAACCCCTTTTGCAGTGCCCCTTGCTTTTTAGCCCAGTTTTTCCTGGATGCAGAAAGTCAGGACGCCCAAGCCCACCGGGTTTTTGATAAATGATAAATGATGCGACTTTTTCGGTTTCCCATCCTGGTCTTTTCCGCAGAATTTGTTTTGCGAGCCTTCATCGGGGACGAGGGGAAACGAGGGGGTTAGGTCAATACGGGGTCCCCCCCACAAAAAGGGAGAGGGGGGGGTTTACCGCGAAAATTTTCCGTTTGATATATTTTCCCCCCAGCCAGGGATAAACGCAAAAACCCCTCTCCTGGCTTACCCGCCGCAAAAAGGCCCAAAGGACCTCTCAACCCGGGGGCCTTCTTTGAGCAAGCCTCGATTCACCCCGCGTGCCCATACCAACCTTTTGGGGCCCGGGGAAAACGCAAAAGGTTAGAGGCAAGAACCTTAAGGGGTTAAACCCACCACCAACATTTTTCTCCCCCCCAAAAACAGGGAAAGGGGAATTTTCATGATTTGAAATGGAGGGGAAACACTTGGGCCAAAAAAAGGGCCAGACCGAGGGCCGGGCCTCCCAACCACTGCCCAAACCCCCTTTCGGGTCTCCGCCTCCTTCCTCCTCCGCCACCCCCCAAGCGTTCCTCACTCCCCCAATTTTTTCTCAGAATTCATGATCGGGGAAAACACCCCTCCGCTTAGCCTCCCCCGTCCCCCGGGAGGTACCACCAAAGCACCACCAGAGCCCCCATTCCTACCCCTTTCCCCCTTTTCCGCCAGTTTGAGGGCCCTTTAAAGGGGCCAAAAACAGGGGCCATCACACCAGCCCTTTTTTGTTTTTTCCAGGTTTGGGGAAAAAGAAAAAAAACTTTTAAACCAAAACCATCCCAAACCAAAAGCCTAAATGTCGAAATTGCCGGGCCCTTTTGGCCTTGGAAATTTATGCCTTTTTCCCCCTGGGGAAAAACAGATGGGGTTCCGCCAACGTAAAAGGCCCCCCGCCGCCCCCAATACCAATGCCGACCCGGAAATTTTTTTTTCCCAAAAAAAAGGGCCGTCCCGGGGCCCGGCCAGCCACTTTTCCCAAAAAAATTTCAAGCGCTTTGCTGCATCTGTTTCCGGAAAAGCCATCCACCACCGCCCACTTTGACTAGTAAGCACGGCCCCAAGGCCCCCAAATATCTTGTGACAGCTCAGTGGGGGGGCTGGTGGATGTCTCGGGGGGTACGGGCCCCAAAATGCTCGGCGCCCCTTTTTTTCAAAACCGCAGGGAAGGGGTTCCCGGGCTCTTTTCCCCCCAAGGTCCTCGGTGGCATCACGGCCCAAGACACCAGGCCTTTAAAATTTTAATTTCTGCCTTGGAGCCCGCCCACACACAGTTCAGGACTTTAACGGCTCAAAAGAAACCGGGGACCGAGCGCTGGCTGGGGTACAAGAACCTTTTCCGGGCAAGGGTGGTGCATAACGGCGAAAATCTGCGGGCCCCCCCTTTTAAATCGGGTAGGCGGGACACATCCCTTTGCCGGGAAACAATTTTTTTGAATTTTTCCGCCCCAAAAAATTTCAAAAAGAGCCCCCCCGGGGCCCGGGACTGCCTCCCGAAAAAAGGCCCTCGAGCTGATTCGACACTTCCCCCCCGTTCGCAACCCCGCTAGGGTCCCGCCTGGCTGCTTAAAGCTTCAGCCCGCCCTCCCCGTAAACCGCCTCATTTTTTGACGTGGAACACCTGGAATTCCACCCTCCACATGCGGCCCAGCGATTTGGGGCAGCAGCGCAATGCCATTACGCAAAAAACAAAAGGGTGACACTTTGGCCTGGACAAGCAGGGGTAAAACCGTTCGGGGTTTTAACCCCACCGGAGTGGAGGCAGGGAAAAAACTCTGAAACCATCCTTCCCCATTTTGAAAAGCCACCAAAATGGTCAGGGCGGCCCAATCCCCTTGTCACATGAGCATTGTGGTGATTTTAGTTCGGGAAACCCGATCTTGGAAACTCTGAAAAAAACGGGTTTCCCCCACGACGGAGGATGGGACGGACCCGTTTGGGGAAACAACGGGGGCCTTTTCCCCCTCCTAAAATCCACAAGGCCCATTTTTTTCAAAATTTAAAATGGGTCTTCATTGGGCAGGGGTTTCGGGGTCCGAGCTAGCCCCCAAGGGGGCGCACCCAGCCCCAAAGGTGCTTTCCATCTCAGAAAGGGCCAGGCTGTGTTTGAAGCGTCCGGAGGCAGGGGAGGAGGAAAGGGGGAGGAGGTATTTTCCCAAAACCCACCATGTTACCGACGTCCCCCCCGGGAAAGTTTTTTGGCGCACTTTTGAGGGGGGGAGGAAGTTTAGGAAGATCAGTTTGCTAGTGGCCCCTCGCCCAGAGGCTTTGGGAAATCACCGGCTCCATCCCTCACATGAGTGTTTGGGATGCCCTTTTTCCCCCCAAACATGATCCTCGCATTAAGGCCATCAAAATAAAACAACAGTTACTGGGGCCCCCCCGGCCCCCCGGGTACAAAAAACAAAAATCACATTTTTCCTTAAAAACCCACCCCAAATAAAGAGTAAAATGCAGGAAAGGGGAGCCCTTTGCGTTTGGGATAAACCGGGAACTTCTTTTTCCCTTCTGTTTTTCACGCCCCCCAAATGCCACGGGGGAAAACAACATCACGACGTAAACAGCAGTAAAGGCCAAAAGCGTAGGGGCAGCAGCAGGGCAAGGGGCAGAAGCCAAATGGGGGGACCTCGGCAATCTTGTTTTACCACCTAAACCCAAAACCGAAAATTGCAATGCAGGCACACACCAACACACAGAGATCATTTTAAGATCAGGGTGCACGATTTAATCTGGGGTCTCAACACCGATTTTTTTTTTCCCTTTGTGTTCCGCCCCAAAAAATTTTTTCGGGTACCCAAAAAATGGACGAAGGGCCCAGCTGGCTCGTCACGCCATAGAGGTTTTTGTCCCCCCCGCAAGCCACGCCCAATATCGACGGCCCCTTCACACAGCGGGAGGATTCATTAAGACAAACCACCCGGCTTTCCACAGAAAATTGGGTTTCGTTTGACTTTTCATAAAAATTTTAATTTTCGGGCCCATGGATCTCTAAAGATGTTGGGGGCCCCCCAATTTGCCGGGGTCACCGATTTTTTTCCCCGCCCAATTTGCACTTTCCCTTTTTCCCAAACAGAAAGGGTTCCCCCTTGGGAAAATTTTTTTTTTTAAATGATCTTTTTTCTTACTGAAATTTTTTTATTCTCTTTTCCCAACTTTTTTCATTTTGATTTTTTTGGGCGGGAAGAAAGACTGAAAAGACAGCAAGGTTTCATGACAACACCGTATTCCTTTTTACTCATTTTATCTTAAAATTTTTCCCGTTTGCCCCAAGGGTTTTGAGGTCATGTTCGGGAGATACACAATAATAAAGGGTCCTTTGGAACAGAAATTTGATTTCCTAAGGGGCTTTTTCCCCTTTCCACACTTTTTTTAATAGGGGTTTGAAAAAGGTCATATTTTATATTTTTTGGGCATTTTTCGTGAGTTTAAACTAAAATTTAAAGGTATTTTTTGGAATAAAATGTGGCTTCAAAAAAATGGCTTTTCCCTCCCTCCCAATTTTTAAAAATGGTTTAAAAGGGGTCATTTTTAAAAATTTTTTTTGGTCATGCTCTTTGAAATGCAGAAAATACTACGGGATCCAAATTAAAAAAAAAATTTTTTTTTCTAACAGACATTTGTTTCTTAAACAATTGACCAAATGGTTAAAAGGTAAATGTTTTTGAATTTTTGGGGGAAAAATTTTTGCTGTGACATTAAACTATACTACAGTCCAAATTCAAAAAAATGTTGTTTCTAACAGACTTTTTTTTTCAAAATTGCCCAAAAAGGGGTTTAAAGGGCCCTGCTTTAAATTTTTTTGGGGGCTTTTTTGGTTTGTGACATGCAGCAAAACTACGGGCCCCTATCAAAAAAATTTTTTGTTTCAAACAAAACATTTTGGTTTTCACAATTGCCCAAAATGGCTCAAGGGCCTTGTTTTGAATTGTTGGGGCTTTTTTTTTTGGCTGTGACAGGGAAAGCAAATACTACAGGTCCTTTTTCAAAAAATGTTTTTTTCTAAAGACATTTTTTTCTTCAAAATTTGGGTCAAGATTTGCTAAAGGGGTTTTGGATGGGGCTGTCAGAAACGGGAAATAGGTAGGACCCCTGAAAAAATTCCCCCAAAAAATTTTGAAAAATTGATTTGGGGTTTTTGAAAGATTTTTAAACCCAATTAGCTATAAACCCCTGTTTTGAGACAACCCATTTAAAACAATGAAAAAAAGAGAAAAAAAAAGACATGGGGGTTTCCACCCCTTTTTAAAAAAATTGTTTTTCTAAATTAAAACAAAAAAACTTGAAATGTAAAAATAGCGTTAAAAAAAATTCCTCTGAATTGTACAGGGAAGGTACAGGAAAACTTGACCAAATGTATTTATATCAGAAACATGGAGTAATGGAGCACAGACAGGAGAAAAAAGGGTTACAGAGACCATTTTCCCCAGCAGGGTTGAGAAAATTTAAAAAAAAAATCCCAAGATAAAGGGGCCCCGGGGTGAAAAACGGGAGCGTTAACCACCAGTATTTCCAAGTGAAGCTAAATTTGGGCCACACTTACGGGGGGGCAAGCGCTCCCCATGTTTTGGGATTTGTGTACAGAGGAAGGTGGAGTTCCAAAACTTCCGTTTCCCGCCCCTCTCTTCACACAACATTTTTCCCGTTCCTTCATCAGGGCTTTTTAACCCCTCCGTTAATAGATAGGGACCCACCGGGGTTTTTCCCCCGCCACCCTTACTGAACCCGGGCCCCTAGGGTCTGCGGGGCCCAGGCGGGTATAGCCCAATGCCCAATTTAAACTAAAATGGTGGTTGAAAGACATTTTTTTTCCCGGCATTTTTTAAATGGGGGGTTCATCCCATTTTTGGGGCTCATGCTGCCCCCCCAAAGGAAACAGGTATGGGTCAAATGTCCAGTGAAACTAAATGGGGGTTTTAAAGACCCCTTTTCCAGCACTTTTTTTAAATTTGGGGGGTTCACCCTTTTTTGGGGCTCATGCGGGGCCCCAAGGACAGGTATAGCCCAATTTTCCAGTAAACAAAAAGGGGTTGTTTGGGAAAAGACCCCTTTTTTGGGCATTTTTTAAAAAGGTGGTGGCCCATCAGGGGGGGGGCTCATCGGGTTGGCCCAGGACAGGAAAAGTCAATGTCCATGAAACTAAAAATGGGTGGATGAAAGTCTCCTTCCCCCCCCATTTTTTAATTGGGGGGCCCATGCGGGTTTTTGGGGCGTCATCCCTTTTCCCGGGACAGGTAATAGTAAAATTTTTCCCGTGAAACAAAAAATGGGGGTTTAAAACTCCTTTTTCCACACTTTTTTAAATGGGGGGGTCATGCGGGTTTATGGGGCTCAGGGCGGGGGCCCAGGACGGGGTTAATGCCCAATTTGCCCCGTGAAACTAAAATGGGGTTTGAAAGACCCCTTTTTTCCCCGCATTTTTTAAAAACTGTGGGTCCAGACAGGTTTAAGGGGTCTTCTGGGGTACAGGACAGATAATTAGTGTCCGGGTTAAACAAAATGGGGGTTGAAAACTCCTTTTTGCGGCATTTTTTAAATTTCGGGGGGTAAATTCGGTTTTGGGGGCCATGCTGCGTTCCAGGACGGGGAAAATTAAATGCCCAAGTCAAGTAAGATGATGGTTCAAACATACTGCCTTTTTGCGTTTTTTAATTTTTGTGTGGTAAATGCAGGTTTAAGGGTCGGGCTTTTGAAACAAACGGGGATAGGAATTTGGTTTTGTACTTTTTTTTTTTGTGTTTTTAAAAAACCTAATTGTGTTGCCTAAATGTAGAAAATACCCCATTTGATTTGTTTGGGAGGGTTAAAATTTTCGCTTCCCAGCCTTGTTTTGGGGTAAAAAAGAAGGTTTGTTGCTCCCCATAGATTTTAAAATTTGGAAATCGTTCATAATCTTTCTCATACGAAAAACCTTATCGATGGGCCGGCCTATCGACTATCGTTCGATCCCCGAAAGCCAACCAATCCCCAAACCCACTATTAAAGACATAACGAAAACCTGTTTTTAAGTTTAATATTTTATTTTTTTTTTTCCCCCTTGGGTTAAAGGCCCAAAAAGGGATTTTTTTTGAGCTTTCAATTTTTTTTATTTTTGATTTTTTTTTTTAACTTTTTTGGTTTTTAAAAAACCCCCCCAAAACCGGTTGCAAATTTCAAGGGGAAATACGCAACTGTTTTATACACTTTTTTGCAATAGTAATATTGTGAGAGACCCCCAGAGTTGATACACAGATAGGAACAGGCAGACTGTGCACCCTAGCATCAAGTCCCTCAAGGCTGCCCCTGTCTGCTTGCTGCCCCCGACCCAAAATAAAATTCCGGCAAAAAATGGGGGGGTCAGCCCCAATCCTAAAATGTGCCCCCCACTGAAACAGACAAAGAGAAAAAAACACAATTTTAAAAGGATCAAGCAAAAAAAATCAAAACCCAGAGAGAGAAAGAGAAGGTACAAGACGGGC